>PVKE010006359.1:23989-54778 GCA_004027555.1 Craseonycteris thonglongyai | reverse complement strand
AGTGAAACTATATGGAAAACTAATGCTGTCAACTATGGAGACTGCTCTAGGTCCTCCCCATTCTCTCTGTCTCTGTCTGTCTGTCTGTCTGTCTGTCTCTCTCTCTGTCAAAAACAAAAAAAATAAATCTTAAAAAAAAAAAAAAAGGAAGGGAAAGCTGGGATGGCTAAGCGGGTTAAGCGCTCACTTTGCAGCCCCAGGGACCAAAGATCGAGTCCTGTCCCCAACCTGTGCGGACCATGTGTTGAGCGGGGGGGGGGTGACCTTCCCATGTGGGAGGCGCCCAGCCCAGTTCCCACCCTGTGTGGAGTGAAACCATGTCAAAAAATTGATGACGTACAACTATGGAGACTACTCTGGGCCTTCTCCCTGCTCTCTATCTCTCTCTCTCTGTCTCTGTCAAAAACAATAAACTAAATCTTAAAAAAAAAAAAAGGGAAGAACTGAGGCCCAGCCTGGGGGATCAGGACAATTTTTGGACAAGAGGCAACTCAGTAGAAGAGATGTGGGTGTGGCAGAGGAAACATTTGTGCAGAAGCACAAAGACCTGACTCAGCAGGGTGTATTTGGGGAACTAACTGCAAATAGATCTACTTGGCTGTAAGGAAGATGATGCTGCATATGTGTGTGCTGGGAAGAAGATTGCAAAAGTAGGAGGGAGTCAAAAGATAAAGGGGATGAAGGTGGGCATAGGGCCTTTGAAGAATCTGGGGAGAGTAGTCGCCTAACCAGATTTGTGCTTTAGAAAGATCATCCTGGAAGCAAGTGCTGGTTTGGTGTCATAACCCACATTAACAAGTAAAAAAGTTGCAAAACAATCATGTGTTTAAAGACATCTAAGACACCACTGATTGTATGACACAGTTTCCGCGATGTTAAAGTGTGAAAGAAAAAGTGCCTCTTAAAGTAGAAGAAATACAGTATGTTTAATAAGATCCTATTTTTGAAAAAAAAAAAAAAAGGTGTTTGTGTATTTGGGAGTAAGATTTGAGAGCTGCATCAGGGGTGACTTTGATCTTTTTATAGCCTTATAAACTCTTTGGGTGTTTGGCAATGAGAACATTTTACATTTTAGTTTGAAAAAGAGACTAAAGAAATAAAAGACATAAGTGAATAACAGTGACAAAGAAAAATACAACATTCAAATCTTTAGGCTGGAGAAGGTGCGCAAAGCTGCCCGCAGGGAGAAGATTCCAGAAGTTACTGAGGTGACCCAGGGATACAAAAGGTCTCCGTTCAGCAGTATCAGGGAGATGAATGGATGGATCAAAGAGATACCTAGTGGACAAATACAACAGGATTTGGGGCTAGAAGAGCCTGGGGGATGAGGAATGAGCTTGGCTGCTCTCATGCATGTAGCCTGAGCTACTGGATGGATGACTGTTACCATCTACACGGGGAGAAAATATAAAAGAAAGAGTTGGTTTTGGAAATGGGAAAGATAATAAATTCAGTTTGGGGCATATTAAGTTTGAGATGCCTATAGCCCATAAAAACAGGAATGCCTAGAAGGCAATATAGATTTGAGGCTCCAAGAATATATGACATTAGCATATGTAAATGGTCATTTAAACCACAGGCAGTGATAAAAATGCTTATAAAGAGATATCAGGGGATGCTGGGATAGCTCAGCAGTTGAGTGCTTGCCTTCCAATCGTGAGGTCTGGGGTTCGATTCCTGGCCCTGGCCCGTGCAACCCCATATGCTGAACTGTGGCACAACTGGTGACCACCAGGATGGCTGGGTAGCAAAGGGTCTCACCTCCCACACTGGAGGCCCCTGGTCCAGTTCCCGCCCTGTGTGGCCCACGTCCACCTGTGTGGAATGAAACCATGTCACAACTAATGATGTACAACTGTGGAGACTGCTCTGGGTCCTCCCTCCTTCTCTCTCTCTCTCTCTCTCTCTCTCTCTCTCTCTCTCTCTCTCTCCCACAGCTTCTCTCAGAACCACAAATAAAAGTTAAAAAATTAAAAAAGGAGATAGTGGGCAGTGGGAAGAGATGAGAAGGGGGCAAAAGGTGAACCCGTACTTGCCGAAGAGAAAGAGGAAGAGAGGGCTCTTGGGGAGACTTAGGGGGAGCGGCTGGAGCAGGCAGAGCAGCACCACTGAGCCGGTAGCACAGAAGCCCGGAGGCAGGAGGAGGAGCAGCTGTTAGAGATGACATGACACCAAGTTCGATAAGAAGTGACATGTGACCAGGGCCTGTTAGGTTCGTGCGGCCTGGTTTGGAGCAGTTTCAGAAGAGTGGTGGGGACAGAAGTGGGGTTACAGAGGGGTGAGAGGAGGAAGTGGGGTTAGAGTGAGGCGAGAAAGACTTGGCCAGGAAAGGGAGAAGACAAGAGAATTCTAGATGAAGAGACTATCAGATCACGTAATGTAAGATTGTTTTTTGTTTGTTAAGAGAGATACAATCATGTCTATGTGCTGAGGGAGAAAAGCCAGGAAAAGATAAGTTGAAGACCTAAAGGAGAGAGTAAATCATTAATGAAACAGGGCTTGGGGGTGGGGCTGAGTCCAGAGTCCAGTTAGAGTGATTCCCTGGGACAGAACAGGGGACAGCCACTTTTCCCCTTGAGAAGTGTTGGGAGAGTTGAAAAGCAGGTACAATGGCGATATGGGATATAGAACTATAGGATTAGGATATTGTGAACAGAACATCAGATATTCTTAAGTCTTGGGGCTTAAGGTTTCCAAAGTGGAATAGTTTGGAGGTGATGACAAGATTAAGAGTGTGACCATGTGGATGAGACATAGTGAAAGGGAAAGCCATTGGGGGTGATCACATCACGTAAATATGAGAAGGGTGTTGAATGAGTCTTACACAGGGATATACTAAAGTCATCTAGGATGGAAAGAACACCAAGAATCGTCTATGTAAATCCTTAGCATTGTGACATGAATAACACATTTTGCCAGTACTTATTCTGCTCCTCATCACTAGGTACACTCAGCAAACTAATATAGTGACTTACAGACATGTGTCACATTAGAGATCACTTTCCTTTATCAGAACAAGTATGGGAAGTGTGTAGCACAGAGATCCATTACCTTGCAGAAAGTAGCTCTCCTTGCTATTAATATGTATGTATTTCTTGTAGGATGTATTCTGATGTGCTTATTCTTAAGATGCCTTTGGTCCAAACCTCTAATGTGAATGTAGAATGGCATGTCCACTCAAGAAGGTATAACTGGGGAAGCCAGAATGGCTCAGTGGGTTAAGCACTTGCTCTAGCCCCAGCCCGTGTAGACCCATATGCTGAACTGGGGTGCGCTTCCCATACAGGAGGCCCCCAGTTGGGCTCTCACCCCCTGGCTCAGCCCCTGGTTCAAGGGGGCGTGCCTCCCATGCTGGAGGCCCCTAGCCCAATTCCCACCCTGCATGGCCCCTGCCCACCTGTGTGGAACAAAATCATGTCAAAAACTGATGATGTGCACCTGTGGAGACTGCCCTGCCCACCCCTCTTCTCTATGTGTCTCTCTCTGCCTCTGTCTTTCTCTGTCTCTGTCAAAAACAGTTTTTAAAAATAATTTTAAAATAAAAAGAAGGTGTGTTGTGAAACAGAGATGCAGAGACAACACTAGCACCAGGAATGTCTTGAAAAATCAAGCTGAGCAGAGGGCTAGCGCTCTTCGCTGCATCTAGCCAAGAGCTCTCCTCCCGGCTGGTTTTTGTTGATTTACAGGGATAGGATTACCTACGCGATAACAATCATCAAAACATATAATGAAGAAAATACAGGAACAGGAGTATAGTCTGTTTCCTAAAACAAAAGTTAAAGAGTATAAGATTACGTTTAAGCTTAAAATAAGTTCCCCTAAATGAAGTCATCCCAAGACCCTGTTCCCATAATGAGGAAGTAATTGTCCTTTCTTTAATACCTAGATACACTTCTTCTTAGAGGTTCCTTGAGGCTTGTATACACCATCTTGTCACGAGGCTAACCATTAGCCAGCCCTGTTTGCAGGGCGGTGGTCTCCTTCGTGCCAGACAGCGCTCCAAGACTCAAGTCACGTAGCTTTTGACTTTCTCTAACTCCTTTCCCCTACAAAGGTGGAACTGCCCAATGTTAATCATCCAGGTGGTTGGCCAGATCCCAGGTGAAACCAAAGCTAAGGTGGACCACAGAAAGGCAAGAGAAAACCTGGGCACTTGCCTCTTCTCCCTTTCTTCCCCTCTTTCTCTATCTCCTCCTCCTCCTTCATTTCCCCTTCTCCCCCTCCCCTCAGTCTCTGTTTCCTCCTCTTCCTCCTCCTCCTTCTTCCTCTCTCTCTGTCTCTCTGTCTCTCTCTCTCTCTTTCTACAAGTCTGGGTACTCCCCAGAGCACTCTCAAGTAACAAAGGGGAGGAATTTTCATGCTGAGTTGAGGGCTCTAATTTATAAGCCAGACAATTTCATGATAGAAGACACCTTCCATATAATTCTTTCTCATGTCCTGACCATTTCAGTTCCTTCCTCCCTTCCTTCCTTCCTTCCTTTCTTTGTCAGTATTTATCGAGCCCCTACCATGTGTACGCACTATTCTGGGGCTGAATACACAGTGGTAAACCAGACAAAATCTTTTGCTTTCAGGTAACTTACATTCCAGTAGGGAAGAGACAGGCAATAAACATGAAAATAAACCAGAAAGTAGCACTAGTGATAAGTGTGAGTAATCAGATACAAAAGTCAACTGACAAGGTAGAGACTGACCGGAGACTGACTCTGGCAAGGACAGACGGGGAAGGCCTCTCAGAAGATAGGACTAAGCAGAGCCCTGAGTGGCAAGGAGGAGGCAGCCATGCGTGTTCACATTCTGATTTTAGACCTGACCCTGCTTCTAATAACCTTAGTAGTAACAGCATTTCCTGCAGACTCCGTGCCAGACATTCAGCCAAGTGTTGTGCACACTAATATACTAATTTTCATCCTCCTAACAAATTCTTATGAGGTAGGAGCTATCATTCTTATTTTCTACTTGAAGAAGATACAATACAGATCACGTAATTCCATACTGTTTTATAACCAGGAAGTGGCAGAGCCAGAATTCAAACCCAGTTTCTGTCTGGAGTCACCATCATTGCGTCCCCACTGTTTTTACTGTCTTCCTTCAAAGACTGAGCGCTGTGCTGCCTGCTCACCTGAGCCCATGTCACTTCTGTGTCCTCTGGACTCTTGTCCCAGTGCCCCCTCTCCACTGACTCTTTGTCCTCAGGGGCTGTTTTCTTTCCTAAACAACACAACACAAAACAGGACCTTGCTTTGAACCTCCTCTCTTTCCATCACTGCCTTAGCTTATCCTGACCATCCCCGTACATGTCACCTCCGCTCAGAGGCCTTTGCTGACCCTCTTGCATAAATCGGCTTCCCACCTCCAGGCACCTCCAAGCACATCTAGTTGGGGGCAAGTTAAGCTTCAGATGCCCATTAGCCATTGAAGTAGAGATGGCATACACAGTTCTGGAGCTGAGCGTTCACAGCACCTAACACTCCACTATTCAATTTCACTTCGACGTTTGTTCCTTTTTGTGTGGCCTCCGTAACCAGAACACCTAGTCCATCATGGCCAGGACTGTGTCCTGTTCACCACTAGCAAAGAACGTGTTGTGGAGAGGGTGTCCTGGTGTCCTGGGGCCACAATGTATTATCACAGCCTGTGTGACTTAACAGAAATGTATTCTCATAGTTCTCACAGGAGGCCAGATGTTGGAAATCAAGGTGTTGGTGAGACCACACTGTATCGAAAACTCTAAGAGAGAATCCTGTTTTTCTCCCAGCTCTTGATAAATACCTGTATTCCCTGTGGCTTCCGTGGCTAGTGGCCATATCGCTCCCATCTCTGGCCCCATCTTCCCTTAGCCTTCTCTCCTTCTGTGTGTCTCTCCTTTTCTGTCTCTTACAAGGACATCTGTCATCAGATTTAGAGGCTACTCAGATAATCCAGGATGATCTGACCATCAGATGCTTAATCTAATTATATCTGCATTTCTCTACCTTTTAATAAAAAAAGGAACATTCACAAGTTCCAGGGATTTGGATATAGGCATATCTTGGGCACCATTCAACCCACTACACAAGGGAACAGGAAGTTCAGGAATGTTTTTTTCCAAACTGTATTCTGGCTAACTTAATTTTTTTTCAAGATTCAGCTCAGTGGTCACCCAATTAAAGGATCCACACCCCCAGTCCCAGTATATGACCCTCAGTATAGACTGTCAGTTAACTGGCACCCATGGGAATTGGTAGATAGGGGATAAATGTACATAGACTCTATTAGCTAGAACTCAAGCAATCGGCACTTTCAAGCAACTGGCAAAATCTCAAGCAATTAGCAAAAAAAAAATGTGCCGGTTACTTGAGACTGCCGGTTGCTTGAGTTCTGATTAACAAAGAATCTACTGTAACAATAGCTATCGCATATTCAGCAGTTTTAAGGGCTTTATGTGTATGAGCTCAATTCTTGCTACAACCCTATGAAATAGTCCCTACTACTATGCTTATTTTACTGAAGGCTAATTATCTCTTTTCCCCATTAGACTTAGTCCTCTGTCTGTCCCCAACACACACTGAGGCGCATCCAGGCTCTTTATGCAAGCTGGTGGGTTAAAGAAATGACTGAACAAAACAGGTTGGACTAGCCAGGTAAATGTCTTGAGTATCAAATTAAGACATTGGGTTTCAGGATGCCAGGATAGCTCAACAGGTTGAGCATCTGCTTTGCAACCACAAGGCCCAGGGATCAAATCATGGCCCCAGCCTGTGCAAACCCACATGCTGAACTGCAGCACAACTGGTAACCACCAGGATGGCAGTGACGAGTCTTGCCTCCCGTGCAGGAGGCCCCCAATTCAGTTCCTGCCCCTCGCAGCCCCACCTCCACCTGTGTGGAATGAAACCATGTCACAACTAATGATGTACAACTATAGAGAATGCTCTGGGCCCTCCCCCTTTCTCTCTCTTTCTCTACCCTCTCTCAAACAATAAAATAAATCTTAAAAAAAAAAAAAAGATATCGGATTTTATCTTTTAGATCATGTGTAGCCAATAAAAGTTTTAAAAACCAAGTAATAGGATGGACCCTTTTTTCAATTTTTAGGAGAAATCTCATCAAATATTGCTTTAATTATCACCTCCTAATATGTAGCTCCACACTAGCCTTCCTCCTGAGCTTTAGTCTGTACTGCCAGCTTCTTGCCAGGTCTCTCTAGGCTGATATTCAACATGTCAGCATCCTTTCCTTCCCCCAAAGTCACTCAAGCATCTAAGTGAGGCAACTGGAATTTATCCCAAATACTTCTCTCATTCCCACTGCCAGTTAGTCATCAAGTCTTGTCGACTCCATCTCCTGAGCTTTGTCTCAGATCCATTCCCTTGTCCATATTTCAGGCTCTTGCATCTTTTACCTGGACTATTGCACTAACCTTAGCAATCTCCCTGCTTCTGGTCTTCCCTTGCCAACTCCAGTCTGTCCTCCACACTGCTGCTCATTCTACAAACCTAAAAACCAGACCCGATAATGTTATTCTCTTGTCAAAACAACAAACAAAGCTCCAAAATAAGTCTACAGTGGTTTTTTGTTGCTTGCAAGGTAGAGATCTTCAAGAATTACCTACAGAGATCTCTTTTCTCTCCATTCATTCACTCAACACATGTATACTCAATGCCTACTATGTACTGAGCTCATTGGATTTACGAGGGTACAGGGATGCCAGGATGGCTCAGTTGTTGAGCACTCATCTTGTAGCCGCAGAGTCCGAGGATTGAATCCCAGCCCTGGCCTGTGTGGACCCATGTACTGAACTGGGGTGTGCCCCCAGTTCGGTTCTCACTGGGGAATGCTTCCAATGTGGGAGGCCCCAAGCCAGTTCCTGCCCTGCGCAGCCCTGCGCCCACCTGTGGAATGAAACTATGTAGAAAAATTGATGACGTGCAACTGTGGAGACTGCTCTGGGCCCTCCCCCTTCTCTCTGTCTCTCTCTGTCTCTCTCTCTCCCTGTAAAAAAACAATAAAACTAGATCTTTAAAAAAATAATAATTTATGAGGGCTGTCTGGAAAGTATCCAGCCATGTAATATAAAAATTAGAGGCATTTATGGCTGGATTTGTTTTTTTCCAGACAGCCCTCTTATACTCTAGTGAAGGAGATGGCCCACAGATGTATTGATGGACATAAGTGTTCTCACTTGGACTACCTTATGTCACAGGCAGTAAGAAAAGTACCCTAAGGTATTGATAGTGGTGGCATCCTCACCTGTTTGCTTTCGGTATATACTGTCACTTTATTGCTATTTCTATGCCTGATGAGCAGATTTACAGATTATATTATATAGTTTTAAATTAATCTTCACCAAGAAGGTAAATGATTTAAAATAATTCTCACAAAGAAACTATGAATTAAAGATATTACTAAACTTTAAGCCCAAGAGACTGAGGCTACCATATGGGCCTTCAGCAATTAGACTTATCAACAATAACCATTTAACCACATCTCACAGGAATTGCCTCCCACATTTAAAATTATAGAAAAGAACACTTGAAATAGAGATTTGTGCTCTCCATCTTTAATGATGAGCTCCTCCTTAAATATATACTGGGGCTTGAGGTATTAGCTAATAATACAGTGATGCCTTGGAATTTGAACTTAATCCATCCCAGAACCCTCTTTGAGTTCCAAAACATTCAAGTTCCAAGACAAGTTTTCCCCTTTTAAATAATAGAAACAGGATTAATCTATTCCTGGGTGCCACAAACTCAAATTTTCAAAATGATTTTAACAGTAAATACACTGGATTTAAAGCAAAATATTAATTTTTAAGGTAAACTATTAACAAATAATAATAATATTTAAATAAAAATTAAAAAAAATAATGACGATGACATACGTGGATGCTTTAAGAGATCGAAGAAGAGTCATCTTCCACGATAACTATAGGTGTCTGCATTCTTTGTCTTTAATACCCTTTGCTGTGGTACCACTTGTAGAGGGCTTGGGGTCACTGGTTGTGATTGCTTTTGAGAATCAGCATTCCAAAGTGGTCTGATGTTGGCAACCTTTTTTTTTTTTTAATTTTATTTATTTATTTATTTATTTATTTAATTTTATTTTTGACAGAGAGAGAGAGAGAGATACAGAGACAGAGACAGAGACAGAACTGAACTGGGGGAGCTTCCAGCCCAGCATATGGTTCCACACTGGCCGGGGCCAGGACTTGATCCCCGGCTCTGCAAAGTGAGCGCTTAACCCACTGAGCCATCCCGGCTTCCCCCAGGCCACCTTTTTGCAAATGAGTGTTTCAGTTATCACATCGCCAGCAAGCTGTTTTTCATTAATCCAAACTAAAAGGAGTTTTTCCATTTCTTCCATACTTTTTGTTCTTCTAGAGCTTAGTGTTGTAACTCCTATCACCACATCAGTTGCTTTAATAGCTTCTTTACTTTTCAAAATTGTCGAAACAGTCGATTTCGGTATTCTGAACATAACAAGATCAGTCACACATGTACTGCTTTCATGCTTAGCAATAAGATCTTTCTTAACCTCAATTGTAGATCTAACAGCTTTCTTATTACTCTTATTGTTCTCATTGCACTTTTTAGGTCCCATGGCAAATAACTACTTTTTGTTATATAAAAAAATAACACAAAATTGGCACAAAATTAGCAACAAAATCACTTAAGATACAGCTTCAGACAGCTTAAGTAACAAAGCATAGGGGTGGCCGGAAATGTACACATAAACCAAAGAGTATAAGAGAGGTAACTATAGCAATGGCTTGGCCATACATTATGATGGGGTAGGGGTTGCTGCCTATACAATCTGTGTTAGACCAATTCTCCCTCACTGCTCCTGAAGTATACCTCACAAGAACCATGAATGGGTGTTCTGATAAAGCTACAGGCCGTACAGTTGATATGTCCCATGTGAACAACATGTTGACATTTGGATTCCAAAGCAGTGTTCAAATTCTGAGGCAAAATTTGCTTGATTCTTTTTGTTTGGATTCCAAGTTGTTCAAGTTTTGGGGCATTCAGATTCCAAGGTATCATTGTAATGTAAAAAGCTATTGTGATTAGCAATGTCTTTGTGTGTGTGTGTGGAAAAAATAAAGCACTCGGCAACCGTCAGTCAATTGCTCAGTTTCATGTTATTGGACATTACAAAATTAGAAAACAAAATTAATGAGTGTTTGGTTCTCACTGGTTTTTTGGGTTGTTTTTTTTTAAGACTCTGACAGAGACAGAGAGAGAAGAGACAGAGAGAGGCAGAGAGGAGGGGGAGGGCCCAGAGCAGTCTCCATAGCTGTACATCATTAGTTTTTGACATGGTTTCATTCCACACAGGTGGGTGGGGGCTGCGCAGGGTGGGAACTGGGCTGGGGACCTCCTACATTGGAGACATGCCCCCTTGAGCCAGGGTTCAAACTGGAGAGTAAGAACCAAACTGGGGGTCACCTGCAAGGGAAGCACACCCCAGTTCAGCATATGAGTCTACATGGGCTGAGACTGGGACTCAATCCTCAGTCCCTGGGGCTGCAAGTGCTCAAACTGCAGAGCCATCCTGTCTTCTCGAAGTGCTCACTGTTTTTAAACTAGTTAATTTTAGCATGTCCATGATTAGGTATATCTATAATCTCTAATATATATAATAATATATTAAATTGCTTATTTTTTCTTATAATTTCTATATTTGTCTCATGGATATAATTATAAATACACAAATTGCCCTGGGATACTTATCATTCTCTAAGCTGATTCAATTTTTTCTACACTGTGTGCTTTTGTTACTGTTTTCCTCGGTGTAGTTTTTTTCTTCTCCATTTGGCAGAATCCTAGTGTTGTCCAAGCCTTCTGTAACACCTAGAGGCGCAAATAAGCACTTTCCTTTCTCTTCCTTTAGAACATAACTTATTACGGTACATCACACTTTGTGCTACACTTGTCTTGTTAAGGTCTTCCCTAGTAGACTGTGAATTTCCAGAGGGTAAGGATTATTCTTAGTAATCATTTTGTTCCTAATGGCATGCAGTTAGTGGGTTTTGCAAGTACTAATTGAATATAAGTATCTCACTATATTCAATGTTCTAAATTTCAAACCAACATGAGATATATGGAAACATGGCACAAGAAACAGAGGGCTGTGGATTTGAAGCAAGCGGCTTAATTTCATATACAGCTTTTTATAAGAATGAGTCTAAAGGTATGGTCTGTAGGTCCTCCTGACAGCTGTAAATTTAACAAATGTATGTATTCTTTTACTACATGTGAAAATGTATAATTCCACAGATTTTTATTTTTGCATGTAACTAAGGGATACTTAGTAATCTGAATGCATTATTAAATTTGATATTTATAAACTGTATTTGGCACATATCTAAAGAGTGCTAAAGATTCTAATTTAGCACTTTCCTAAAAAGTCTGGCAACCACAAAAATGCTTGGCAAGTGCACATATGCAGATACTTGGATTTCCCCCAAATCTCAAAAGGACAATTTCTTATCATGCAACATCATTATTATATTGAGGTAGCTGAGGTTCTGAATACAGTTCTTGCTTATTAACTGTATATTACTGTTAGTTTAGATTCATCATTATCAGTGTGCTGTGTGATTCATTAATTTGTTAGTGTCTTAGGAGGATAGTTTCAGTCATAGGCTCTGGAGACAGAGTGTCTTCCATGTAAAATCAGTATGAACTTGGGCAAGTTATTTAACTATTCTGAGCCTCAGTTTTTCCATCTCTTAATGGGCTTGGGGGAGTGCTTATCTAATTTGTTTGATGTTCAGGATCACTGAGTTAATGTATGTAATGTGTACTTAGAGAAGATGCTGGCACATAGTATATGGTTATATTCGTTAAGATTTGGTTCAGCTAATAGTGACAGAAAATAACAGGTTTATTAAGATAGAAGTTTATTTCTTTACAAATCACCATGGGCAGCCCAGAGTTAGTAAGACATTCTACCATCATCACATTCCTCCTATCTTGGTGTTTCACCATTTCTCAAAATGAGTTTGCCATTGCATGGTCTAGATAGTTATTCCAGCACCAGCCATCATAATTGCATTCCAGCTAGCAGGAAGGAAGAACAGCAAAGAGAAAGAGACAAACTCTCTCCAAGGACACTTGTCAGAAGTTATACACAATACTTCTGTTTACATTCCATTGGCCAGAATTTGATCACATGGCCACATCTAACTGCAAAGGCAGACTGGCAAAAATAAGATAAAAATCTTTATTTTGAAAAGGTATGTTTCCAACTAAAAAATAGGGAGTTCAATATTACAGAACAGGGTTTGTCAACTGGAACAGTACTGGTCTTTGGGGCAGGACAAATCCTTATTGAATGAGACTGTATTTCAGGACATTGACACGTCCAGGCTCCAGACACTGCCTAAATGCCAGTAGCACACTTCTAGTGCTTTTACACATTCACAATCACACTTAGAAGTCAGCACTATCCTTACGTTTTAGGTTCCTGTGGTAGGCATTTTGTCTGCTCAGTGTAGTAGTATATACCTTGCCAGGGAAACACTCCTTCCCATAGCCATGTGTCAGGCAGCCATCTTCTCATGTGACCCTTTTTCTAATAATAGAGATGAGAAAGTAGGTCAGTGTCTGACTGAGGTCAGGCCAGATAAAAATCTTTTATCAGATTTAAAAAAATTGGACCTAAGGGAAGAATTTTAATTTTGTCGTTGGTAGAGATATAAGCCCCAATGCTCTTGATATACTATTGGTGAGAATGTAAAATGGTGCTGCTGCTTTAAGAAACAGTCTGGTAGCTCTTCAAATGGTTAAATATAGAGATACCATATGACACAGCAACTCTACTCCTACTCACATATGCAAGAGAAATAAAAACAAGTTCATATAAAAACTGGTATGTGATGGGGAAGCCAGGATGGCTCAGTGGGTTAAGCACTCACTTTGCAGCCCTGGGGACCAAGGATCAAATCCTGGCCCCAGCCTGTGTGGACCCATATGCTGAACTGGGGAGTGCTCCCAGTTCAGATCTCACCAGAGTGAGATCCCGGCCCAGTTTCTGCCCTGTGCAGCCTCGCGCCCACCTGTGGAATGAAACTATGTGGAAAAACCAATGATGTGCAACTATGGAGACTGTTCTGGGCCCTCCCCCTTCTCTCTGTCTCTGTATCTCTCTCTCTCTCTCTGTCAAAAACAATAAAAATAGATCTTTAAAAACTTGTATGTGAATATTCATAGTAGCATTATTCATAAAAGCCAAAAAGCAGAAACAGTCCAAGGTTAAGGTGTCCATGAATAGATGAACAAAATATGGTATACCCCTATAACAGAATATTTTTGGCAATAGAAAGAATGGATAGTGTCATCAAGATGGCATGTGAGAGGAGCTCTTGAAACCTCTCTTAGAAAGATAAACAAATTGAACAACTAAACTTCAACCAGAGAATCCCTAAGCAACACACAACCTCAGCTGAGAGACCTACTCATCTATCACAAGAAAATACCTAAAGGCCAGAGAAAGGGAGGCAAGTGAGAGAGAAGGGCGCAGTGCAGAGACACGCTGCTAAGCGTGACCTGGAGACCTACCTGGTGACTGACCCAGAGACCAGCAGAAGAGAGACTGAGGTGGGAACCCGAGAGCGCAGGCCAAGGTGTGCAGAATGACTCTGGATGGGGTGGAGGCCGAGAACTGATAAAAGCAGAGGTGCAGGTGGCAGGAGCTCAGGGCAGCTATAGTGTGCCAGCCTGTGGCAGGACTGCAAAGAGAGTGACCATAGCGTAGCATGGGTGGCCAGAGTGAGGCACTGGCAGCAGCTGGAGAGCAGTGTGGGAGGCTGGGGCATGGGGCCAGCTGCATGAACATGGGGCTGGGGGTGCAGTGGGAGCACAGGGTCAGCAGAGTATACGCTGGTGGTGGGAGCAGGAAGTGAGTGGCTGAAGTATGTTCCATGTTCCTGTGACCAGAGTGCCAGTGGCAGGAGTGTACTGATGGCTGAAGTGCAGAGTGGCCTTGGAAGAGGTAAGGCCCCAGCAGGAGCACTGTGAAGTTTTGGATACAAAGCCTGGCTGCTTCCTTCTGTTCTTTCCCAAGCCTTACATCCCTCACCCCCAGCTCCACCCAGTGCCTGCGGAGTCAACTGTAACCAGGAAGCCGCCATTAGCCTGTGATGCAAACAGACCCGTGCCTTTTCTAACAAACTCCACCCACACCCTTCCCACTGAAGCTGGCAGAGGGATCCAGGAAACCTGTGAAGCACAGGTGTGGCAGCTTCTGACTGCAGTGTGATCTTGGAGGCATAGAATACCATCGCCAGCCATATTCTCCCAAAGAGGAAGCATACAGAGACCAAGGTGATTGAGTCAAAGTAGAGAAGCCTACCTTCTAGGAAGTTTCCCACTGTGAGAAAACCAAATAACTGAGAGAAAATATTGTAAGACACTGAAGCAACATCAGCTGGGAAGTGAAAGAAAGACCTCTTCACATCTACCAGGGGAAAAGTCCTTATGCTCAGGAAGAGAAACACTCCAAAAGCAATGAATACCCTAGGGAAAAAAGCTGCTCAGAAAGAAAATAAAAATTCTCCAGAAAAAGAATTTAAAGATATGTAAATATATGATCTAAATGACACAGAATTCCAGACTACTATCTGAAAATATTCAAAGAGATCAAAGAATATTGGCAGAGTACACAGAGGGAGCTAAATGATCTCAGAAAGAAAATCTATGAACAAAAAGAATACTTTAACAAAGAAAATGAAAGTATAAAAAAGAACCAAATGGAAATTCTACAGATAAACAATACACTAAAATAAATAAAAAATAAAATAACTAGCATAGGAAGCAGAGCTGACCAGATGGAGAAAAGAATTCGTGAAATTGAAGACAGAAATTTGGGAATGTCACAGAAGAAAGAGATACACCTTAGTCACAAGGACAAAAAACAGACTCAAAGTGAAAGGGTAGAAAACCATACTCCGAGCAAATAGCATTCAGAGAAAAGCAGGTATATCCATATTTATATTTGAAGAAACAGACTTCAGGATCAAAAAGGTAATAAGAGACAAAGATGGACATTTTATAATGATAAAGGGGACAATACATCAACAAGAAGACATGACACTTATTAATATATATGCCCGCAACCAGGAAGCACCTAAATTTACAAAGCAATTATTAACTATCTAAAAGGAGAAACTGACAAAAATACAATTATACTAAGGGACCTAAATGCTCCCTTGACAGCTATAGACAAATCATCCAAACAAAAAACAAATAAGGAAATATCAGCTTTAAATGATACATTGCCACAATTGGACATATTGACATTTACAGGACATTTTATCCTACAACACATGACTATACACTCTTTTCTGGTACACATGAAACATTTTCAAGGATAGACCATATGCTGGGACACAAAGCTAGCCTCAGCAAATTTAAGAAGATTGACATTATACCAAGTGTATTCTCTGACCATAAAGCTTTGAAACTGAAGATCAAGTGCAAAAAGAAAGCAGAAAAAAATCACATATTCATGGAGATTAAATACTGTGTTATTTAAAAAATGACCAGATCAAAGAAGAAATAGAAAAAATTAAAAAACATAAAAACAAACAATGATGAAAATACAACATATTCAAATTACTAAGATGCTGCAAAAGCGGCAATAAGAGGGAAATTTATATCACGACAGGCCTATCTCAAGAAACAAGAAAAATCAGAAGTAAACAACCTAATAACACATTTTAAAGAACTAGAAGAAGAAGAAGAAGAAGAAGAAGAAGAAGAAGAAGGACAACAACAACAACAACAACAACCCAAAGTCAGAAGAAGGCAGGAAAGAATAAAAATTAGAGCAGTACTAAATAAATTAGAGAACAGAAAAACAACAGGAAAAATTAATGTAACAAAGAACTGGTTCTTTGAAAAAAATAAAATAAAATTGACAAATCCTAGGCTAGGCTCACCAAGGGAAAAGAGAAAAGATACAAATAATACAAATTAGAAATGAAAAAGAGGGGGAAACTGGGATGGCTCAGCGGTTTAAACACTCACTTTGCAGCCTCAGAGTCCAAGGATCGAGTCCCAGCCCTGACCCATGAGAACCCATATGCTGAACTGATGTGTGCTTCCCATGTGGGAGGCCCCCAGTTTGGCTCTTGCCAGGGTGAGCTTCCCATGTGTGTGAGGCCCCAAGTTTAGTCCTGAGCTTGCAGGGGCATGCCTCCCACATGGGAGGTTCCTGGCCTGGTTCCCACCCTGCACAACCCCAGACCACCTGTGGAACAAAACCATGTCAAAAAACTGATGGCATACAACTATGGAGACTGCTCTGGGCTTTTCCTCTTCTCTCTGTCTTGCTCTGTCAAAAATTAAAAAAATAATAATTTAAAATTTTTTTAAAAAAGTAATGAAAAAGGGGAAATTACAACGGATACTACAGAAATACAAAGGATCATACAAGAATACTATGAAGAGCTATATGCCACCAAATTTTGCAACCTAGAAGAAATGGACAAGTTTTTAGAAAGATATAGTCTACCAGACTGAACCAAGAAGAACTGGATAATCTAAACAGACTAGTCAACAGTTAGGAAATGGAAACAATCATCTTAAACCTCCTCAAAAGCAAGAGTCCAGGACCAGATGATCTCACTAATGAGTTTTACCAGGCATTCAAAGAAGAACTAACATCTATCCTCCTCAAACTCTTCCAAATAATTGAAGAAAAGGCAATACTTCCCAATTCATTCTATGAGCTCAACATTACCCTATTACGAAAGCCTGGTAAGGACAACACACAAAAAAGAAAACTATAGGCCATTATCTCTAATAAACACTAATGCAAAAATTCTATACAAAATACTAGAAAATAGACTACAATAATGCATTAAAAAGATTATACATCATGATCAAGTGGGATTCATACCAGAGGTGCAAGGATAGTTCAACATATGCAAATCAATCAATGTGATTCACCACATAGGCCAAATAAAAGATAAAAACCATATGATTATATCAATTGATGTGGAAAAAGCATTCAACAAGATACAACATCCATTTATGATCAAAACACTTAATAAAATGGGTATAGAAGGAAAGTACCTCAACACAATAAATGCCATGACAAACCCTCAGCAAATATCATACTGAATGGGGAAAAACTGAAACCTTTTCTTATAAAATCAGGAACAAGACAGGGATGCCCCCCTGTCACCACTGCTATTCAACACAGTGCTGGAAGTTCTAGGCAGAACAATCAGGCAAAAGAAATAAATAAAAGGCATTTAAATTGGGAATGAAGAAATTAAACTGTCATTTTTTGCAGATGACATAATCCTTTATATAGAAAATTCTAAAGACTCCACCAGAAAACTGTTAAAAATAATAAATGAATACAGTAAAGTTGCAGGATACAAAATCAATGTACAAAAATCCACAGCATTTTTATATACAAACAATGAAACTTCAGAAAAAGAAATGAGAAAAACAGTACCTTTTGTGATCACAATAAAAAGGATAGAATACCTAGGAATAAATTTAGCAAAGTGTGAAAGACTTATACATGGGAAACTATAAGACACTATTAAAAGAAATTGAAGAAGACAGAAGGAAATGAAACAATATTACATGTTCAGGAATTGGAAGAATCAACATAGTTAAAATGGCCATATTGCCCAAAGCAATATATAAATTTAATGCAATTCCCATCAAAATCCCACAGACATTCTTTCAAGAAGTAGGTAAAAAAAAATCAGATTCATATGGAACCACAAAACGCCCCGAATATTCAAAGCAATCCTACAAAAAAAGAATAAGGCTGGAGGCATCACACTCCCTGACTTTGGTCTATACTACAAAGTGTCAATAATCAAAACAGCTTGGTATTGGCAGAAAAATAGATGTACAGACCAATGGAACAGAATCAAAAACCCAGAAGAAACCCAAAAATATATGGACAGATAATTTTTGACAAAGGAGCAAAAAAATACAGTGGAGAAAAGAAAGCCTCTTCAGTAAATGGTGTTGGGAAAATTGCAAGAGAATGAATCTGAACTGCAAACTGTAACCATATACCAAAATTAACTCAAAGTGGATTAAAGACCTCCACATAAGACCCGAAACAATAAAGTACGTAGAAGAAAACATCGGCACTAAACATATAGACCTTGGGTTTACAGAGGACTTTATGAACTTGACCTCAAAGGCAAGGGAAGTAAAAGCAAAAATAAATGAATGGGATTTTACCAAACTAAAAAGCTTCTGCACAGCAAAGGAACCCATTAACAAAGTAAAGAGGCAACCAACTGAATGGGAGAAAATATTTGCAAACAATGCCCCTAATAAGAGGCTAATATCTAAAATATATAAAGACTTGTACAACTCAACAACAAAAATCAGACAATCTAATTAAAAAATGGGCAAAAGACCTAAACAGACACTTCTCCATTAAAGACATACAAATGGCCAACAGATATGGGAAAAAATGCTCAACTTTACTAGCTATTAGGGAAATGCAAATTAAAACTATAATGAGATAACACCTCACACCTGTTAGAATGGCTATAATCAATAAGACAATAAATAACAAGTGCTGGAGTGACTATGGACAAAAAGAAACCATTATACACTGCAGGTGGGAATGTAAATTGGTACAACCACTATGGAAGGCTGTATGGAGAGTCCTCAAAAAATTAAGAATAAAATTACCATATGACCCAGCAATCCCTCTTTTCAGTGTCTACCCAAAAAATCTTGAAAACCTTAATCTGCAAAGATATATGTACCCCAATGTTCATCGCAGCACTGTTCACGGTGGCAAGTCATGGAAACAACCAAAGTGTCCTTTGATAGATGACTGGATAAAGAAGTTGTGGTACATTTACACAATGGAATATTACTCAGCAATAAGAAAAGATGAAATACTGTCATGGGCCACAACATGGATGGACCAGTATATCTCTTTTTTTTTTTTTTAATATTTTTTTCCATCAAGGTCATCTTCTGTTTTTCTTTTTTTTTTTTAATTCTTTTTTTTTTTCCTTCTTTCCTCTTTTTTTCCTCTCTCTCCTCCTAATACACACTTTTTTTAGTAAGGGGAATACCATGAAGTCGCTCTAGCCCAGCCCCTTGAGAATATTATATTAAGTCAGACTGAAAAAAATCAAGAACTGTATGACTTCACTTATATGTGGAATATAAAACTGAAAGTAACAAAGAAACAAAAGCTCATGAACACAGTCTATAGTTTAGTGGTTACCTGAGGGTAAGGGGGGAGGTAGGTGAAGGACATCAAATATATGGTGATAGAAAGAGAACTGACTCTGGATGGTGAACACATAATGCAATGCATAGTCAATATAATGTAGAATTGTACACCTGCAACCTATGTAATTTTTACCAACCAATGTCACCTTAATACATTTAACAATTAATAAAAGAATAAATTTTAAAAAGTAATATTACATATCCATTAAAAAAAAAGAATGGAGTACTGGTAATTGCTAAACATAGATGAATCTTGAAAATATTATGCTAAGTGAAAAAAGCCAATCACAAATGACTATGTAGTATATAATTCTGTTTACATGAAATGTGCAGTATAGGCAAATTCATAGAGACAGGAAGTAGATTACTGGTGGCTAGGGGGAGGTAGGCATGGGAGTGACTACTAATGGTCCAATCACATGGCCAATGATTTAATGAATTATGCCTATGTAATAAAATCTGTGTGTGAGTCATTCTAGCAAATTATCAAACCGGAAGTGGGGGTCATTGGAACCCCCATATAGTCAAGCTTGCACTGTCCCTTGGACTTGTGATTGGCATCTGAAGTGGGGGGTGGGGTGCAGTCTTTTTGGAGTGAGCCTTTAACCTGTGGGATCTGCATAGTGTCAGATTTAAATAAAATTGTTATATACCCATTTGGTGCTGGAGAATTGTAGGAGTGCCCTGGGGAAGGTAGCGTTTGCTAAGTAGGCCATTATCTACAAAGTTTGAGAACACTACAGAAAAATACTTAGTACAAAAATATCCAATCTTGACTACAGATAGAAAGTAGCAACTGTGGGACTTTGAGGCACTTCTTAAAGTGAGAGATAGAAGTATTGACATTTTTAGAGTTGAATTGTACTTTCCCATACTAATGTTTACTAAGAGTACTTTTCAAAAGACACTTTCTCTCCTTATCGACCATTTCAAAGATAATGTTTATCCAAATTTATGTAGGGATAGATCTGCCTGAAGGTGAAAGAATGAAACAAGAGGCTCTCTTTTAGTCATATGATTATATGTTTCCATCAGGAGACTATCTCCCCGGATCTTGAAACAAAACAGCGACTGCTAACCAAAGATGTAAGAATGGTGGTAAGAATGTAACACATTATATTCCTTTCAATAGATACTTCTATTACATAGATTCTTTTGGAAATGTTGATTGTTTCCATACCTGTTCTGCACCCTCCTCTCCTTTCATCCCCTCCTTTTGTACCCTCCACTCCCAGGCAGGAAAAAGGACCTTCTTGGAAATTCATGTACAAGTACACAATGGCAAAAATATGCAAGAATTTAAAGGAAAAAGAAACAGCCCATTAGAAAAAAAAATTACATCAACCCCCCCCCCCCCAGAAGATGAGAATAAAAGATGTTGCATCCTGATCTGCAGGGCAGTGAATAGGGAAAAAGAAGGACCATAGTTTCAGATTTGTATAGGACAAAGCTTCAGAGCAATTCATGACATAATATTTGTAAAACTAATATATATAATGAGAGGTTTTTTAAGCAACTGCAAAAATAATAAAGAAAATAATTGGTCAAGGTATGTGGATAAAGGATCTTCCTTATGATGAATCATACCATTATTATATGTGTGACTTTGAGCTTACTAAATCAGAATCCCCACATATGACATTAATTCACAAGTTAATACTTTAATAAAAGATTTGTTTCCTCTCTAAACACAAGCAGTGGTTTTAGTGTTCTTTCAAATGAGACTATTACTGCATTGAATTAGTTCATCAAATCATGACAAAAGTGATATAATGACATTTTTTCTCATTTTAAATGATTGCTATTGTAGTCTTATGTGGTTCTTTGTAGATTGCCTTTTGTGTTAGAGAAAACATCTAATATTACTTTCCTAATATTTTAAAACTACAGGAGTCTCTATTCATAGCACCTTGAGGAAATGGTGAACATGAATAAAATTATGAAGACAATTTTAATTTGCTAATTGAATAACACTTTAGTTCATCCAAAGTGGTTCCTAGAGACAATACAAGTAGTTCATTTTTAATTGCTAATTTAATTTCAGCTGTAACATTTTTATTTAGGAAATGACTTCATAGGAGAAAACGTTAGGCAGTAAGAAGAGAAATAATCAAATATGTAATAATTTAAGATTCCATCAGTAAGAAGAGAAATAATCAAATATGTAATAATTTAAGATTCCATCAGGCACAGACAGGGCTCTTGATACTATTTAGAAGAAATGAGCCTATTCTGTAATTTCACTTTTGAAATGCAATGTATATTACATTTGTAATAAAAATAAACACATATCTTTTCATTTTATAAATGATTTAAATATATTTGCAAGAAGGGCTGTGTGTTGTAGCGAAAGAAGCACTGCATGGAAGTCTGCAGAGTGAGTTCTAGGTCCCATCTGGAACCATTACCGGTAAGCACAATGACCTCAGACTTCAGTTTAGGTAGCCTCATTCCTGATTCCTTATTGTAGGGAACAGACTTAAGACTCTCTAGTGTGCGCCCTAGCTCCAACTTTACATGATTAATTTCATAATCTTCAGAGTGTGCCTGTGTCAACCTTGTAATTAGTGTTTTAGGAGTCGTAAGGAGCACAGGTTTGCAGTCACACTAAAGGGATCCTGTCTGCCACTTCTTTGCAATGTATCCAAAGTAAACTTTCTGAGTTCCAGTTGACTCAGTTGTGAAACTGGGTTAAAAATACTGTAGCAGACGCTGTTGATGCCCTGTCCCATTGCCCCTCAGCCCACTGCCGCTGCAGGGGACAGCTCCCAGGCCCTGTCTACTGCCCACCTCTGGGAATGCCTTGGTCTCCTTCACATTCCCTGGGCTTTCTATGATGCATAGAACTTGCACAGCCAGAAATACCAGAGATTAATGTACCCAAGTGCAACCTTCCAACCAGTGGCAAACTTTCTGACATTACAGTAGGACTAATAGTCAAATTAACAGTTCCTGGGGAAACCAGGATGGCTCAGTGGGTTAAGCGCTCACTTTGCAGCCCTGGGGACCAAGGATCGAATCCCAGCCTCGGCCCGTGTGGACCCATATGCTGAACTGGGGTGTGCTTCCCATGCAGGAGGCCCCCAGTTTGGTTCTCACCCCCCGGTTCAGCTCCTGGCTTGAGGGGGTGTGCCTCCCATTCAGGAGGCCCCCAGCCTAGTTCCTACCCTGTGTGGCCCCTGCCCACCTGTGTGGAATGAAACCATGTCAAAAACTGATGACATACAACTATGGAGACTGCTCTGGGCCCTCCCTCTTCTCTCTGTCTTTCTCTGTCTCTCTCTGTCTCTGTCAAAAACAATAAAATAAATCTTAAAAAACAAACAAAAAAAACAGTTCTTCAGGGGGACACCAACCAAATTGAGCCCCTGTTCCCTACAGTGGTAGCCTGATCTTTAATAAACCTTGTATTGGCTTTTCTTATTTACCTGTCTCACTTGTCTCACACCTGCTTCCTGAAATCACATCCCAAACAATCAACTTGCGCACAATTTCCTGTCTTCGGTTTTGTTTTGGTAAAACCCCTTTTCACAAATTGTTGTGACAATTAATTGAGAATGTGTTTGTAAAGCACCTCCTAGAGCCAATAGTAAAACTCCAACAAATATTATTATTCTATTTGACAATTGAAATAGAATGTCATGATTCTAGGCAGTGCTTAGATTGTGTTTCTATATTTGAGGGATGTTTACATCCTACTAAACCATATTTACATTATTTATAAAACACATAGAAAGTGTTGCAAGTAGGGAAACTTTAGATATGATCAAAGATTTGGTATAAATATTTGCTAAAAATTTTTTGCTTTTTCTTTTCCTTTCTCATTTCTCCTTTTCATTGGGTTTCTATACTGAAGTCATAATTCTACTTCTATATGAAATTTCATAAATTGTGTACTAGTTTCTTGAAGAAATAAGTGAAAGCCCATGAACATTGTAAAAAACAACCTGTGTATAAATAGAAATCTCTTGACTACTATTCAATGATTCCACAAGTGTTTAATCATGAAAAGTTCATTTATTTGACTTTATTTAACATGACAATTCTACAAAGGAATGCTAGATATTTTGTATTTCCTTTAGTGCTAGGATTGAATTCCTTTAATCATTTCTTAGTCTACATCAGGGGTGTCCAATCTTTTGGCTTCTCCAGGCCACATTGGAAGAAGAATTGTCTTGGGCCACACATAAAATATACCAACACCAATGATAGCTGATGAGCTAAAATATAAAATTAAAAAAACAAACAAAATAAATCTCACAATGTTTTAAGGAAGTTTATTAATGTGTTGGGCCTCATTCAAAGCTGTCCTGGGCTGCATGCGTCCTGCGGGCTGCGGGTTGGTCAAGTGTGGTCTGTATCTTTCCTGGGCACGTGTATTTAGCAAATATGTTGTTGCTTGCTGTTGATATGGCCCTATTCCATTTAAAATGCATTCTTGGCTTGTAGAAACTCCATGAGCAAGCACACAGCTTATATGGAAGTTCTTAAAAATGGTCAAATGAAGTAGAATGAGTCTTGTAGAAAGCAGCTGTAGCAGCTGTCAGTACTACCAGTTATAATTACACATGCTAAGTGAAAAGACCACTCTAGGACATTTTTATCTGCAGTCTTAAACCCTCTGAGCTCGCTCCAAGACCTGAAAGGCAACCCTTGGGCAGTGCCATGTACATGCAAAGGGAATCATTTTTTTACATTAAAAAAATTATCGGGGAAGCCGGGATGGCTCAGTGGGTTAGGTGCTCACTTTGCAGCCCCGGGGACCGAGGATCAAATCCCAGCCCGTGTGGACCCATATGCTGAACTGGGGAGTGCCCCCAGTTCGGTTCTCACCGGAGCAAGACCCCGGCCCAGTTCCTGCCCTGTGCAGCGCCGCCCACCTGTGGAATGAAACTATGTGGAAAAACCAATGATGTGTAACTATGGAGACTGTTCTGGGCCCTCCCCCTTCTCTCTCTCTCTCTCTCTCTCTCTCTCTCTCTCTCTCTCTCTGTCAAAAACAAAAACAAAAAATTAAAAAAAAAATCTTTACAAATTATCTCTATTGAAATATAATTGACATATAACATCGTGTATGTCTAAGGTGTACAGTATGTTGATTTGATAACTTACATTTATATATTATGATATGATTATCACCATAGCATTAGTTAACACTTCACAAAATCACTTCATATAGTTATCATTTCTCTTTTGTGGTAGCAATAATTAAAATCTGGTTTCCTAGCAATTTTCATGTTTATAATAATGTTGTTGTCTATAATCACTATGCTGTGTGTTAGATCTCCAGGACTTATTTATCTATTTATTGCAAGTTTGTACCCTTAAACATCTCGCCAATTCCCACACCCCCAGTCCCTGGCAATCACCATTCTACTCTTTGTTTTCACAAGTTTGGATTTTTTAGATTTCACATATAAGTGATATTTTCTTATTTCTCATTGATGAATAATATTCCTCTGGGTGTGTGTGTGTGTGTGTGTGTGCGCGTGTGCATGCATGTGTGTGAGCATGAGAGCTTCCAGAAAGTATCCAGCCATGTAATATGAAAAATTTAGGCATTTATGGCTGGATTTTTTTCATACAGCATATCTATCTATCTATCTATCTATCTATCTATCTATATCTATCTATATATATCTATATATATCTATATGTTGATATCTATCTATCTCTCTCTCTATATATATCTTCTATATATCTATATATCTATATCTATATCTTCTTTATCCATTCATCTGCTGACAGATGCTTCAGTTGTTTCCACATCTTGGCTATTGTGAATAATGCTGCAATAAACATGGGGATGCCTATATCTCTTTGATATCCTGTTTTTATTTTCTTTTGGATACCCAGAAGTGGAATTACTGGATCATATGGTAGTTCTATTTTTGAGGAATCATTTTTATTTATGAAGGTGTGAGGACCCCAATATATTGTTAGAGGGAAAATAAATTGGTTTGTGCTTTCTAAAAAATAACTGTGCATCAAGAATTTAAAAATATTCCTACTCTTAGATCCAATAATTTCACTTCCAGGAATATTTCTTGAGGAAGTAATTAGAAATTTAGACATGTGTACAAAGGTATTTATTGTGCTTCCTATACTAGTAGGAAGGAAGAATGAAAGAAAAGAAGAAAGGAAGGAAGTGAGGAAAGAAAAAGAAAAAAAATGGGAAACAACCTAATGTTTAATAACCAGGGAATAATTACATAAATTTTTTTTAAAGATTTTTTTTTATTGTTTTTGACAGAGACAGAGAGAGACAGAAAGAAGGAGGAGGGCCCAGAGCAGTCCCCATAGTTGTACGTCATGTGTTTTTGACATGGTTTTGTTCCATACAGGTGGGTGGGGGCCATGCAGGGCAAACCAGGCGGGGGGCCTCCCACATAGGGCATGCCCCCGTGAGCTGGGGGCTGAACCAGGGGGGCTCTCATACATGGGAAACTTGCCCCAACAAGAACCAAACTGGGGGCCTCCCACATGGGAATCATACCCTAGTTCAGCATAGGAGTCCTCATGGGCCAGAGCTAGGATTTGATCCTCGGTTCCTGAGGCTGCAAAGTGAGCACTTAACCTACTGAGCCATCCCAGCTTCCCCTGATTACATAAATATTGATGTGCTCATATTATGGACAAATAATTTTATTTGTCTATAAGAATGGTTAATATCTTTCATACATAAAAGCTTCTATTGCTCAAGAAAAAATGTTAAACACTCCTCATGGAAATAATAGGCAAATGATATAAATAGGAAATTTACAAAGAAAAAATGGCTAATAAAAATATTTTTAGGACTAATCACTAATTGTCATATAAATTTAAATTTAAAAATCTACAAGCTGGGAAAGCCGGGACGGCTCAGCGGGTTGAGCGCTCGCTTTGAGGCCACGAGGACCGAGGATCGAATCCCGGCTCCGGCCCAGGCGGACCCACATGCTGAACTGGGGAGTTCCCACAGTTTGGTTCTCTAGCTGTCTCTGTCTCTGTCTCTCTATCTGTCAAAAGTAAAATAGAAATAAATATGCACTGAAGATAAAATAATTACTCTCTATAAATATAAAAAGATATATAAAAAAAAAATCTACAAGCTATCATTTTTTTACTGTGAAAATGGCAAGGATTAAAAAAAAAAAGCTGTCCAGTGCTACCAAGAGGGCAGAGGGCCTTTCTGTAAAACAGTGCTATGTATCAAAAACTTTAAAATGTGCAAAAAAATATTCACCGCCTATTAAGATTTCCTATATTTTTAAAATAGGAACTTGTTTCTACTCCAAGTTAGTTAGATAGTGAATGAAAGGTAAAAAGGAAGTATGGTGCACATTGCCATCTGAAAGAAGCCAGTCTAAAAAGTCTATATAATAATGTATGATTCTATTTCTGTGAGATTCTGGAAAAGGCAAAACTATAAAATCTATAAATAGATTAGTGGTTGTGAAGAGTGTAGGAAGGGTTGAGTAGGGGTAACATAAGTATTTTTAGCTATGTGCATATATGCAGGTTAGTGTTAGTGACCCCTGAGAGGGACTCGAAGCAACCACATCCCAGTTAGCAATGAGCACACCTAGAACCCTGATCTTGGTTTCTAATACCATTCTTCAAGAAAAAGGACCAGAGCCCATTAGAGAAATGGCAAATTCTAGAAGATGAGCCTGGAGCATTTTATAGTGCCAGAAAATAAGGAAGTGCTCAAAGAAACAAACAAAAACAGTAATGGGGGTATGTTAAAGGGACACAGTAGCCAGCTGAAAGAGCTCCCAATGCTATTCTCATTACATCATATCAAGGATACCACGCTATTGACATGACTCATCATTATTGATACTGACCTTAAACATCTGACTGAGGGTAATGTTTGTCAAGTTTCTCCACTGTATGATGTAACAAGAATGGCACTTGATGTCTTTGATCTTCCAACCACCGACTTATAACCTCGGTATTATCATGAGGAAAATGTCTGGGAAATTCTCATTGAAAGAAATTCTACAAAATACCTGGCTGTATACCTCAAAACTGTCAAGGTCATTAAAAGCAACAAAAGTCAAAGGAATTGTTACAACCAAGAGGAGCCCAAAAAGACATGGCAACTAAATAGAATGTGGTGTCCTGTATGAAATTCTGGAATAGGAAAATGACATTAGGTTAAATTCAAAGAAATCAGAGTAAGTTATAGATTTAAGCTAATAATAATATATCAATATTGGTTCATTAATTGTAACAAATGTACCATAATAATATAAGGTGTTAATAATAGGGAGAACTGGATATGGGTTATGAGAGACCACCTTCACAACTTTTCTGCAAATGTAAAAACATTTTTAAATAGAAAGTTTATTTAAAAGAGTGATAGCCAATTAAAAAATAGCTTTGAAACTGGAAAAACATAAAAAGTACCTGTGGCTTGTGATAAATAAATACAAAAATTCCTTTCAAAGGAATTGCTTCACAGCCCCCGATAGTGCAGTGAGCAAACAGTCTAGATTCTTAGCTCCTTCAGGGGCTCCTTCCGCTCCCTCTTGTAAGGTCACAACTTCCAGAAGCAGCCCATCTAGTGACTGAGCAAGGTGGGTGTAAGGACCTGGGCATCTGTCTGAAAACGGACAACTCTGATGGGCAGTATTTGCTACAAAACTCTCCACTGGCTGGCTAAAGATTTGTTGGGTCTCCATGATGGTTCAGATATTCCCTGTGCACAGGTGGATGGGGGCCATGCAATGCAGGAATTTGGCCGGGGGGCTCCTGCATGGGAGGTATGCCCACCTCGAGCCAGGGGCTCCAAACTGGGGCATTCCCACATGGGAAGCACACCCCAGTTCAGCATGTGGGTCTGTCTGCACAGGCCGGGGCTAGGATTCGATCCTCGGTCCCCAGGGCTACAAAGTGAGCACTTAACTCGCTGAGCCGTCTTGGCTTCCCCCAAAATATTTAATATTAAAGTGCTTTTTTCTGAGGGGTTAGATTATTAAAGATTCTAAAATCTTATATACAAATAAGTAAACAAATGTATATAATTTATCTAAACAAAAACAAATTAAAAGTAATAAAAAAAAATATTTTCAACCCAAACACAAATATAATTCCTGTTATTGTGTAGGACCATAGAAAGAGTTGATTAAACATTTAAATTCAATTCCATTCTGAATAGTTAGTTTTATCTCACTGAGGAGGATGATAATAGAAGGATCAGCAAGAAGTGATCACATGCAGTTTGGGATTAACCCTAAAAAGTATTGATGGGCTTGGTCTCTTTTTGTCCCCCTCAGTCCTCTTTGCTAAGGCCAGTTTGATTCATGCCCAGTCACTCTTCCCACTCCTTTAATTATTATTAATATAATTTACTCCCATTGAAATTAGAACACCAACCAGGCATGTACAGTAGTCGTGTGAAACCTTTGTTAAGAGTATGAGCCCTTTCCTCTTTTAAAGTTGATTAATTGGTGGATGCCTGAATAACTACTTACTGAATGTCTACCCTATGCACAGCCTCACAAGAAAAATGAAAATGTACAAAATATAATTAGTAAAAAAATTAAACAACAATTTAACGGTGACATAACAATTCAAAGTCATTCCAGGACGGTATGTCGTCACATCAGAGGCAGGATGACATAGTAGCAAGTGTGTGAACCTCAGAGTCAGACTGCATTGGCTTCTACGATTTTCTTATAAAATGTGTGACTTTGACATATGTTGCAGACCTTATGAGCATTGGTTTACTCATCTGTAAAATGGAGAAAATAATAGTTATGCATAATATTCAGCCTTCAAGATAATCCCTAGTGATTCTTGCCTCTTGCTATTCACATTCCTGTATAGTCCCTTCCTACATTGAATAAAGATCATTATTTTAATTTAAAAAATTAAATTTTTTTTTTAATTACAGTTGACATACATTTTACCCAAATGCATTTGGAAAAGTGACTTTTTCCCCCAGTGATGGCCCTCACTGGTATAAGTATGGTTCCATTCCCTTGTCAGTGACCTGTGATACGTGACCCAATTTTGTCTCACAAAATGGGAAGAAAGGTTTGCTGGAAACTTCTGGGATTAGGCCTTCTCACTTTTAGGAGAAATTCACAGGAGGTCAGCTTTTCTCTTTCCTTTTGGACACAAACAAGAAAAGCATGAAGCCCAAGTGTTCACATTTCACAACTATGAAAGAAATTCAGCCTCAGGCTTCATGAAGCCCATGCACATTGTCTTATATAATACTTTGCTTTTTTCCCATAGTACATGATTGGTAATGTTTAATTAGTAAATAGTAAGAACATATATTTTGTAAGCCAGGTGGTTTTAATCCTAATCTGTACTTTGCTTATTTGCCTTTTGTACTCCACTAGCATTAAAGTCTGTCCTTCCTTCTTTCCTTCCTTCCTTCCTTCCTTCCTTTTTTTTTAAGTTCCAGCCAATTTTCAGATGGGCTAAGAGGGAAAAGGGGAAGGGTTTTTGTCTGGACTGGGGCCAAGTCATCAAAGGGGATCAGCATATCCTGGGTGTCTGTTGTTGTGACACCTTGAAGGAAGACAATTCCAAGGGTTAGGTAAAAAAATAAAAGAACAGTGATAGCAAATGTATGCTGAGTGCCTATGTTTCAGGCTGTGCTAGACGCACACTCATTAAGAGCTGAGGTAGGTCTGCTTGATCGCTGCCACTTCACACGTGAAGATTCTCCTTCGAACCTTATGTTTCTTAGTGTAAGTGAATCTCCAAAGATCTGCATTAAGAAAGATGTGGGTGCTACGGAGGAGACATAGCATGATAATGAGGGAGTTAATGACAGACCGAGTCTCACAAACCTGGGTTTGAATCCTGGCTCTGCCACTTACTAGTGCCACAACAATAACTGGAAATTTGAAAATTTTCTTAACGTCTCTGTGCTTCACTATCCTCGTCTGTCTGTAAAACAGGTAGATGTCAGGGGGCTTTGGTGATGACTAAATGAGATATGCATGCAGAATACCTTGCATGGTGCCTGACAGAGTAAGAATTGAATAAACCAAAACAGCAGTATGATGGCATGTGAGAACTTCTAGGGAAAGAGACATAGTCTTACAGTTTTTAATATAACAACAAATACATTGGTACAGTAATTTTTTAAACAAATTTTATTGATGCATAATTTATTATAATACAACTGATTTTAAGTCTACAGATCAATGAGCTTTGACAAATTAATTCACCCATGTAATCATCACCATAATCATGACATAGAACATTTTTATCACTCCAAACATATTTTTGCCCTTTTCAAGTTAATCCTTTTTACCTGAGATCCCAGGCCACCACTATTTTGCTTTCTCAAACTATAGTTTTCTGTTTTTAGTATTTCATGTAAATGGAATCATATTACATGCATATTTTTGTGTTTTTTTTTCTTTTTTTATATCTTTTTATATTTATAGAGAGTAATTATTTTATCTTCAGTGCATATTTATTTCTATTTTACTTTTGACAGATAGAGAGAGAGACAGAGACAGAGACAGCTAGAGAACCGAACTGTGGGAACTCCCCAGTTCAGCATGTGGGTCCTGCCTGGGCCGGAGCCGGGATTCGATCCTCG
>PVKE010006359.1:0-23889 GCA_004027555.1 Craseonycteris thonglongyai | reverse complement strand
TTAAAAATATTTATTTTTATTGTTTTTGACAAAGAGAGAGAGATATAGAGAGACAGAGACAGAGAGAAGGGGGAGGGTCCAGAACAGTCTCCATAGTTGCACATCATTGGTTTTTCCACATAGTTTCATTCCACAGGTGGGCATGGGGCTGCACAGGGCAGGGACTGGGCTGGGGTCTTACCCCGGTGAAAACCGAACTGGGGGTACTCTCCAGTTCAGCATATGGGTCCACTTGGGCCAGGGCTGAGATTTGATCCTCAGTCCCTGGGGCTTGAAAGTGAGCACTTAGCCCACTGAGCCATCCCGGCTTCCCTGTATCTGGCTTTTACTCAGCATAACGTTTTCAGATTTACCTATATTTTGCATGTATCTTTTTTTATTGTTGTACAGTGTCCAATTGTATAGTTATTCAGCTGGTGGAAATTGATGATGATAGAATGATGGGTAGTGAATAGCTTGAAACAAAAGGTGAGAATATAGATAGAAATGATATTGCTGTCCAAATATACAGGTGTATGTATAGTTCTCTTTTAATTCAGTGGCAATACCTAGTAGTCAGGAGACTTCAACTGGCACCACAGCGACTGGCCTCAGAGAGAAAGGAATTGTCTGAGAACTGGAGATGCCAGAACGAGGGTAGCTGACCCAGCTCCAGGGCTGCCTGCCAAGGAGAGCCGCCCGCAGGCCAAGTCATCGTACTCCAGGGAGCATGTTATGTCACAGGAGTCTCCTTAATGAGATCAGATTTCAAAAGAGCTTGTATTAAAGAGTAGCAGAAGCCTGCAAGGACCGATACTTTCTTGTAGGCTTAGATAATCTTTGTTTTTAAAAAGAATACCAAGAAATTTTCAAAATTTCTTGTTTTGGTTTTCAAGTAATAATTGCCACAAGAGGGTGAACAAAAAAGGATGAAAGCCATTGCTTGGTGCTGAGGACATAACGTTATCCAATAGCAAAGAAAAGTCAAGACTCATCAACTTGTATTTGTCTCCTCTCTCAAGAAGAGTAATTTTTTAAATGAAAAAGGAGTAAAATAAACACAACTAAAAGGCTACTGAGATCCAATGTTGGTAAGTGAACAATTTGTTTTGAGTTAAACTTTCCAGACCTAAATGAATTATCCATGTAACACTTTGCTTAAGTGATTGTAGAAACATGAGTTAGCTTTAGGAAGCCAGAAAAAAGTAAATGCAAAAAAAAAAAAAAAAAAAATGTGAAGGGGCAAATACTGTCCTGTTTTCAAAGAAAATAGAAAGCAGCAGAAGCAGGGGACAGCTTGAGAATTACTGGTGAATTTAATAAGTCTAGAATAAATTTCTAAACAAATGTTTTCACAACAGGGAAAGAGATTAAGCTCATGAATGACAACTTCAATTTTTTTTTTATCTGTCTATCTAGGTGGTCAGTGGAAAAGAATTTTACTACAATGTTTCAAATAAAGAAGCTTAAATAAATATACTGTTTATGATCATGAGACCAGCAGTGTCAGCATCTCTGGGAGTCTGATGGAAATTATGAATCTCAGGCCCCAAATCTACTGATTTATAATCTGCATTTTAATAGGCTTCCCAAGGGATTCATATATATTAAAATTTGAGAAACATTGAAATAGGCAAAGTTAGAAGAACACATAAGAGATGGCAAGGCACCCCAAACTAGTAACATTAAGAAGTCATTACCATTTTTAGGGCTGAAGAAACAAAGGGTTGAAATTTTGAGATTGAAACTAGTGAATATATTAAACACCACTAAATTGTATACTTTAAATGGGCAAATTGTAAAGTATGCAAATTATGTCTCAATAAAACTGTTTAAAAAAGGAAAAAGAATGGGGAAGCTGGGATGGCTCAGTGGGTTAAGCGCTTGCTTTGCAGCCCTGGAACCCAAGGATCGAATCCCGGCCCCAACCCAGGCGGACCCAGGTGTGCCCCCAGTTCAGTTCTTGCTGAGGCCTATGTGGGAGGCTCCCAGCCCAGTTCCTGCCCTGCACAGCCCCATGCCCACCTGTGGAGTGAAACTATATGGAAAACTAATGTCAACTATGGAGACTGCTCTGGGCCTTCCCTCTTCTCTCTGTCTCTCTCTGTCTCTCTCTCCCTCTTTCAAAAAACAATAAAAATAAATCTTTAAAAGAAAAGAAAAAAGAAAACATACATACCCCCAAAAAGCATGCACAATCTATAAGCTGAAATCTCCAAAATACTGAAGAAAGCAGTGGAAATAAATAAAGTAATATACCATGTTCATGGATTGTAATATTTGATATTGTTGTGAATTCTCTACAGTGATTCTATAAATTTAATGCAATCTTAATTAAATCCCATATTTTTAATAGAATTTTATAAACTTATTATAAAATTTATATTGAAGGCAAAGGAATGAGATTAGCTAAAGTAATTTGAAAGAGGAAAAAGTTTGAGAGCTCATTTTTCCTTATTTTAAGACTTACTATAAAGCTATAGTAATCAAGGCAGTGTGATATTGACAAAAGGACAGCCATATTGATCAATGAAACCAAATAGAGTCCAGAACTAGACAAGCACATACATGCTCAATTGGTATTTGACTAAGGTATAAAGGCAATTCAGTGGAGAAAGAATAGTCTTTTCAATATGTAGGGATGGAAAAATTGCATATGTGAAAACACTAATGTCAATATTTATCTCATACCATATACAAGACTCAACACAAAATACAATGCAGACATAAATGTAAAAACTAAAAGTATAAACTTCTAGAAGAAAAACAAAGATTTGGCACAGGTTTTTCTTATGCATCAAAAACAACTCATAAACAAAAAAACGTAAACAACTTACACTCCATTAAATTAAAATCTCTGCTCTTTTAAAAGATTCTATTAAGGAAATGAAATGACAAGCCTTAGATAGGAAATATTTGTAAAACACATATATAATAAAGTACTATATCCAGCATCAACAACAATAAATTAAAAACAGGTAAAACATAACCAAAGATGTATATGGTTGGCAAATAAGCAAATGGAAAGATGCTCAACATCATCATTCACTGGGGAAATGCAAATTAAAACCACATGGAGGTACCACTGCAAAACTACTAGAATGACTAAAAACTTAAAAACCAAATATATCCACTTCTGGTGGAGAGCAGACAACTGGAACCTTATATATCACCATAATAAATTTTAGAACATTTTTATCACCTCAAAAATAAATCCCATATCCCTTAGCTCAGTTCTGAGCAACTTCTAATATGCTTTCTGTCTCTATAGATTTGCTTATTCTAGATAATATAAATGGAATGATGTAAGTGGTCTTTTGTGACTAGCTTCTTTCACATAGCATAATGTTTGAGTCATCTATGTTGTACCATTTATTAGTTCTTAACTCCTTTTTATGGTCAAATAAGACTCCATTGAGTGGATATACCATATTTTGTTTATTTATCAGTTAATTGGCATTGGGGTTGTTTCTATTTTTTTGCTATTGTGAATAATGAATATTCTCCTGTGTAAGTTTTTGTATGAACATGTTTTAATTTTTCTTGTGTATATACCTAGAAATGGCATTGTGGGGTCATATGGTTACTCTGTTTAACCATTTGAGGAACTGCTAAGCTGTTTTCCTAAGAGGCGATACCATTTGACACTCACCAACGGTGTTTGAAGGATCTAATTTCTCCACATCCTTAATGACACTTGTTATCCAATTTTTTTATTATAGCCATCCTAGTGGTATCTCCTCCTGCTGTCAAGAATCTTTTCATGTGATTATTGGCCATTTGTAATATCTTCTTTGGAGACATGTTTCTTCAAGTCCTTTAACTTTTTAACAAATTGGGTTGACTTTTATTATTGAGTTGTAAGGGATCTTCATATATTCTAGATACAAATCCCTGATCAGAAAAAGGATTTGCATGTATTTCCTATTATGCAGGTTGTTGTGTCCATTGAAGCACAAGAGTTTTTAGTTTTGATGAAGTCTACACTTAACCTTAGCCAAAAGGCCAAGAAGCAATGATGTTGAAGTCTAATTTATCTATTTTTTCTTTTGTTGCTTGTGCTTTTGGTGTTATATCTAACAATCCATTGCCAAACCCAAGGTCATGAAAATTTACCTCCAAATAGTTCTTCTGAGAGTTTTATAGTTTTAACTATTATACTTAGGTCTTTGATGTATTTTGAAATACTTTTTGTATATAGTATAAGGGTCTGGATTTATTCTACTGAATCTTCTTACAGTTGTCCCACTACCATGTTGAAAAAATTATTCATTCCCCATTGAATAGCCTTGTCAAAATTAGTTGACTTGGGTTTACTTCTGGTCTGTCAATCCTATGCCATTTATCGTTATGGCTATCCTCATGCTAGGACTGCACTGTCTTGATTACTGTTGCTTTGCAGTAAAATTTGAAATTTGGAAGTGGGCATCCTCCAAATTTTGGCTCGTCTGGGTCCCTGAATTCCTATATGAATTTTAGAATCAGATTGTCAATCTCTACAAGCCATCTAGGGACTGTGATGAATCTGTAAATCAATTTGGGGAGTATTGCCATCTTAACAATATTAAATCTTTCAGTCTATGAACATGTTTTTCTATTTACTTAGATTTTTAAAAACTTCCTTTCAATATTTTTGGAGTGTAAGCTTTATACTTTGTTATATTTATTCCACCGTATTTTATTCTTCTTGGTGCTATTGTAAATACAATTTTTTAAATTTCATTTTTGGATTGTTCATTGCAAGTGTGTAAAACTACAATTGACTTTTGTGTATTGATCTTGTACCAATATGACCTTGTTGAGCTTATTAGTTCTAGTGATTCTTTAGTGGATTCTTTAGGATTTCCTATATACAACTTCATGTCATCTGTAAATACAGATAGTTTTACTTTTTCCTGTCCAATTTAGATGTGCTTTAACACATTGGAACATTTTTACAATGTTGTGGGAGGGGTTCAGTATCTCTTGCCAGTTATACTGCCTGAAATTGAAGTGGCAATAGCTTCTAACTTATTTCATCTCTTATTGTGTTCCTTTCCAATTTATCATTTTTACTGGAGTCAAGGTGATCTTGTGTTAGAGTTCTTTGATTGCAAGCCACAGGAACAAATCCTGGGTAATCTAAGTTTAGAAATATTATTTACTTAACAGTGTCTGATTGGCCAAGCTTAAATCACATGCTCTTGTGGGTGTATTTTCATGGTAAAAGGAAGGTTTTGATGGAAAGTAACTTTAGAAACCTCTTTTGTAGAGACATTTACTTTCTGCCAATGTGGAACATTCACTGGAAAAATCTCCCCAAATAAGTTGGGGTTCCATTAAAAAGAGAATAGACTCTGGGTAATGAGCATACAATGTAATATACAGATGATGTAATATAGATTGTACACCTGGAACCTATGTAATTTTTATCAACCAATGTCACCCCAATAAGTGTAATAACTAATTAAAAAAGAGAAAATAGATCCTATATTACTAAAAACGCCAAATAGTCACTAGAGAGCTTTTGTAAAATGTAAATAATCATGTCAGTTCTATGCTTAACCTTTTTGGTTCTTCATTTTCCACAGGTCTAGTTTTAAGTCTTTAGCATGACAAAAGTTTTCTAACCTAGCCCCTAACCTCATCTGTATTCCAATTCAACTCAACATTTATTGAATATATCATACCTTGTACTGTAAGCTGAAACACAAACAAGTACTCTTGCCTTGAGACACCCAAAGCCTAGTAAAACATGTATATTAGTCTGATCACCTCTCAACTGCCTATCTTGTCTGGTAACAATTGCTATGGTGAGCATAAGACCTGGTTTTTGCCTATTGCTTTAGTGCACAAACCCTCTTTTTCAATCTCAAAAGTTTCTAAATTTAGACAACAAATTCTAGGTCACTCTAATAATAGTATATATACATTTTCTCAGTTAACTCCAAGCAAAACAATTCTGTGAAGTACTGAATCTGTTAAGGTTCTAGCAGAAATGGTACATTCCTAATGGGTAATTTAAGTAGAATTTAATTAAACAAACAAACAAGCAAACAAAAACTACATGCAAGGGTGTGGGCTAAATGTAGAGAAACCGCAAGTATACCCTGGATTATTACCGGTACCCTGTGACCTTCAGTTGAGGGATGCAGACAGCCTACAATGGTGCCATAGCAAGGGAGCCTGGGAAAATAAATACCAATACTCCTCTTTGCTATACTGATGTTGCTCAGCATTGCCTGAACCCACCTGACATATAAGGGGGTTGAGGGGAGCCCTTTGAGTTCAGCCTCCAGGGGGCAGAAAGTTAAGAGTGGATCTGGCAAACAGATATCCTGCATTAGGACTCACTGTTACTACCCTATTTTACAATAGATTAGATGAAGAAAGGCTAACTTACGCAATGTCACATAGCTAATAAATAAGTGATAATCTGGAGTTGAAATGCTGTGTTCTCCCCATCCCAGGCTACTTCGAAGGCTCCTACAGTCCAGCAATGCCGGAGCCCACATCCTTCCCACAGCATCATCACCCTTGAAACCATTGAATAAGTATGGCTCATTCTATGCCCTTGTTTGGAATGATCTCCTTGTTCTCTCTCCTGTTCTACCTCCTTGGTGAAGCCTTTCCTGTTCTGACAGGTAGAGTGAATAGTGCCTTCCACTGTGCCTTAGAAATCCTGTAATTCATATATCTATTCTAGGATTTGGCTTATTTTATCAGCATTGTTTAAACATCTGTCTCTCAGCAGAACGCACTAAGTCAGAGAGGCATCCTTATTTAAACATTTTTGGCTCCTAGCACAATGCTGGGCACAGAGTTAAAAAGTTAATCTAGGGAAAGCCGCAATGGCTCAGTGGGTTAAGCGCTCGCTTTGAAGCCCCGGGGACCCAGGATCGAGTCCCGGCTCTGGCCCAGGCGGACCCACATGCTGAACTGGGGAGTTCCCACAGTTCAGTTCTCTAGCTGTCTCTGTCTCTGTATCTCTCTCTCTCTCTTACTGTCAAAAATAAAAATAAAATAAAAATAAATATGCACTGAAGATAAAATAATTACTCTCTATAAAATAAAAAAAAGAATTAAAAAAAAAAAGTTAATCTAATCCCTTAACAACCCTATTAGGGAGGAGCTTAAACAGATTTTTAAAGATGAGCAAATTGAAACACTGAAAGATTAAGAAATTTGCCCACAGTCACACAGCTGGCAAGTGGTAAGGCCAGTATTTTAAACCCAGGTAGTCTAGTTGTAGAAATTATATTTAAATAACTTCAGAATGAGAACTGGCAATCTGAAATAGCCTTCCTTGACCAAAAGTAATTACACTGCATTTTTATTAAGCATATCTATGCCTACCTGCCCCCAAAAGACAGGGAAGTGGGCATTTAAGGCATTGCTGCTAGTCTATGAAAAAATTCAGGCAGAAGCTAGATAAACTGTAATGATTTTGTCCTAAAAGGGTTCCCTCAAGGGTAAGGTGACCAGACATCCCGCTTGTGGCGGGACAGTCCCGATTTTTAACAATTTGTCCTGCGTCCTGTGGCGTTTTAAAAGAGTCCTGAGTTTTGGAAAGAATGCACGACAAGCTAGGGAACGGCGGGAGATAGACCAAATTTTTAATCAAGAACCCCCTCCCCCCTGGTCAATGGTGTCCCGCTTTACCAATGTTAAAATCTGGTCACTTTACTCAAGGGATGCCAGGATAGCTCAGCAGGTTGAGCACTTGCCTCACAATCATGAGGTCTGGGGTTCAATTCCTGGCCCTGGCCTGTGCAAACCCATATGCTGAACTGAGGGGCAACTGATAACCACCAAGATGGCTCCGTGGTGAAGGTTCTCACTTTCCAAGCAGGAGTCCTCCAGTTTGGTTCAGCCCTGCGCAGCCCCACATCCACCTGTGTGGAATGGAACCATGTCACAACTAATGATGTTCAACTATGGAGACTGCTTCTCTCTTTCTGCTCTCTCACCTTCCCTTAAAACCAATAAATTAAAAAAATAAAAAAAAAAAGCCAACTAAAGAACAAAAGATGGGTTTTTTCCCTCAAACGGATGAGATTTTCGAATAAATGATTTTAAGCCTCTTTGATGAGAATAAACTAAACTACCCACTTGATGGAATTCATAGTCTTAGAATTTAACCAACTGTTTTCAACATAAGCATTTACAAGCAAAATAGGCAAATAAAAATAAAATAATATTAAATCCCGCAGTCTGGCCGGGTCAATATAACACAAAATGTAGAGTTTGTTTTCAACTGTCCTTATATCCAGGCGGTAGCGTGTGGAACTGTCTTTTCATAGGGTTTACCTGAGACCTGATGTCCCTGGGCGGTGCTAATTCTCCCTATGGGAGAAGGAAGAGGATTGTGGGTATACAGAGATATTTTTCTCTTCCCCTTTTCTTAGCACCCATTCACGTGGTCACCTTAATTCAATAGTGACTGAGTGCCTACTGTATGCTTGTCATAAAACGGTGGTCCCTGTCTTCAAAGCAATTTAAGTCTAGGAGGCAGAAGTTGGTTAAAACTGAAGAGGTTACTGTTCTGCAAGTCTGGGTTTGCCCACAGATCACGCGGTCCCCATTTGACTTGAGTCTCTCATCGCTCGCGGAGACTGTTTTCATCATACTGATCGCTGGCGGTTCCAGCCGCCTCCTGCCCGTGGACTTCAATCTGGCCCTTGAGCTCCCCATCCTTCCTGGGGTAACCCAACGCCTGCGTCTTAGCAGTCAGATCGGCGTCCGGAAGCCACGCCCCCCTAGCCAAAGGCCACGCGATCGAATCCTGAGTTCCCCTGGGGCAGACGCTAAGCCCAGAGAAACCTGGTTGTTGGAAGCCTCGGGTCAGACTCTAAGGCGCCCATCTAAAGAAACGGTTTGTCTTTCACCTAATTCAGTAGGCCGGGGTTTTCCCCGAGGGCGCAATCGGTAGGGCTGATCACAGATGTTTACAGCTTCCCCACACTCTTTACACATCCAACTGGTGCCCCGCCCCCGATCAGCCGCTATTTTCAATCACCTCGTCGTCCTGCGCCACCTCCCCTCCGCCCCAAGAGGGGCCGCTGGAAATTACAGCCCCTCGGACCCACCTAGCTGCCAGCCGTGGCCCCGCCGCTGCGCCACCAGGCACGAACCAGGACCCTGACACTCTACCCGCCACAGTCACACCGTGACGCCCCAATCTCTGCAGGAAAAGTCCTTCCCCACAGCGGGGAGCTAGCCAGTCCCAGGCGCCGGGAGTCGCCCGGATTCCAGTCACCCGCCAGGCGCCGCAGCCACAAGCCGGCGCGCACGCCTCCGGGTCGCCGGGTGTCTCCAGCGATCCAATAAAGCCGGCTAAGTCCCCACGTGTGACTGGGGGCGGGCTCCCGTTACACCGGGGGCAGGCCACAGCTGCGCTAATTCTCCAGCTGGGGCGTCCTCCTCTTCCTCCCAAGCCAGCGGTGCCTGGTTGTCCCCAGGAGCAACTACTGCGGCCGCTTCCTCTCCACTGGGGTCCCCCACCCGGCCACACGCTCCAGGGGCAGCTCCAGCAGCCGGCCTTGCAGTCTCTCTTACGAAGAGAAGCGAAGGGCAACGCTTTCCTTGCTGGGGTCGGCCCAGCCCCACCTAGGTCGCCCATGGCGCTCCCTGATGGCCCGCACCCCTTCCAAGCCGGTTCCTCTGGGTAGGGCGTACTTGCCCGGGGCTAGCTTTCCGCCAGACGCTCTCCCCGTGGACCTGTCTTGCCCGTGTCCCTGGCCCTTCCCCGCAGCGGCTCTAGCAGCCCGACTCGCGAAGCGCGCGGCGGGACCCGGCGCTCAGACCTCCGCGCCCAGGCTTTTACTCGGACTCCAGCACGTGGTGGAGCGGGGGGTGGCGGCCAGCGCACAGGCTGGGGGCGGCTCGACGCACCGGAGACGGTCGCTTCGGGGCCGACGGCTGCATTCCGGGAGCGCAAGCCCTGCGCCCGGGGCCTGCTGACCTGGCCTGGAGGCCCACCCACCATCCTCCCTCCCACCGCCTCAGCCCGGTCGCGCAGTCTCACACCCCTTTCTGGGAGAAGCAAATGGTTCCTTCCAGGCGGGAGGCCATGTTGCTCTAATAAAGCTGGAGGGGCGGCGGTGTGTGGGGGGGCAGTGGATGCCGCTGGCAGCGCGCGATCCGGGCTCGAGCGGCGCGTAGCCTCTAGGGAGGCGCGGGGGAGGCGAGCCGGAGACCGAGCCAGAGCAGCAGCCAGTGTTGGCAGAGAGCACTCGGGCGCAGCCGGAGCCGCAGCCGCGATGGCCGTGGCCGTGGGGAGACCGTCTGTGAGTGCTGGGGCCTCGCTTCCCTCGTCCCCTGCTCCTCTGGCGCTGGGTGGTCCCCGCTTTCGGGCGGGTGCCGGGGGAGATACGGGGGACCCGGGCCGGGGCTCCGGCCGGAGGCGGCTGTGGCTGTGGGTGTGCGTGTTAATTTGGGCGCGCGTCTGGGACGGCGGGGAGGGCGAGGAGCTATTAACGTGATGCAACAGTGTGTCGCCGCGTTGCGCCCGGATTCCAGGGATGTGGGAGAGCAAGGACCCCTCGCCTGGATTAAAGGGGTTTTGTAGCCCTGGCGTTGCTCGGCTGCCTCCCTTTCCCCGCGCACACCGTTTCTCTCCTGACAGTGGAGGAAGGTGCCGCCGGGTGCGGGGGTTTCCTGCGGGCTCCCCCGCGCGGAGGGGCGACCCGGGCGTGGAAATCGTTAGCCGAAGCGCTGTGCATTATCACTCGGTTGCAGAAGCGAGTCTAAAATAAAGGGGTGGGATTTCCGTGGTAGTTTCCCCACTGCATTGTGAGATCCCGGACACCCCCAGGCACCCACCCGGGTAACCGGGCCCTGCCCAGGATGCGGACAAAGTTTTCAAAAGGCCTCCTTGTCGGGTGGGTGGAGGTAATTAAAATGCTCTGGGGCTGGAAGGCCGGGGGCGGCGACGCGAGGAAGGGTGGGGGCGGCGCGTGGAGAACCGGCTGCCCCTGGCCGGGAGCGAGGGAGGCGCGGAGGGCGATGCTCCTGCCCCGAGCTTGCGGGCGGGGCCGGGGCCGCGCCTCCCGGGGTGCAGGACTCCGCGCGACTCCGGGCCGGCAGCACTGGGAGGCTGCGGGTTCAGTCCGTGCTCCGCACCCCCGGGGGGAAGGCGGAGGGAAAAGGGGGCGGCGGCCTTCCCTTTTGAGTGAAAGGAGCAGAGCCGGGTGGGAAAGGAGTCCTCGCTCTTTCTCTTTCTCCATTTCTTTGTCGATGTTTAAGGTCCACTTCGGCCCCACCAGCTCTGGGGGCGCCTCAAGCGAGGTTCTTCCTGCTCTACCGCCTCCCTTTCCTGCCCACAACTGTACAGCTGCCGGTGGCAGCTTGGGAGATTTTTGTAGACATAGACGAAAGTCTCTGGGAGGTATTGGAAGCCCTGGCAACCCCTGAAGTGCAGGCTCCGGGCTCTGCCGCCTAACTCCTCCCCAGATCTGCTCGCGCCGCGCCGCGCCGCGCCCCGCCCCGGGGAAGTCCGCGGGGCTCCTCTGGGTGTCCTAACTCAGTGTGGTGATTCCGCTGCCAAGGTGTTTGCAGGCACCTTCTCCGTGGTCGGAAAATGTGCAGTGGTCATATTGAAGTGTAACTGCGGGTCTTTCAGGCATTTTAAACTAATAGTTAAAGACATACCCTATGAAATTGGCATCTTCTCTTGCACACAAATTGTGCTCTTGATAATTAGTGGTCAGAACGTGTTGCCAATGAAGGAATTTGTCATCTCTGGGCTTAACCTTTTTTTTTTTCTTCCTGATGAGAAAAATTGAAGTCCAGAGAGGTCTAGTTTATTTGGTTAAATCACCCCTCTCCCCTATACTTATTTCCAGAGCCCAGATTCAGATAACTAAAATAATACATATTTTGATAATTGGAGAACATCTGGGAATGCAAATGTTCTGTTTGGGGAGGGAGTGTCCTTTTTGGTAATACCTAACGCGTGCATTCTTGAGGCATTGGGGAGGTGGAAGAAATAATTTGCTGCACATTTTCTATAAATTAGTTCATGTATGGCATTTAAATAGGAACAGTATGTAGATTTAAGATTTAGTTGTGCGGTCAGAATCATATTCAACACCAGGTCTGCCAACCAGATGTGAGCTTAATCCCACAGAATTCTTGTGGAAGACCTCTCTCATTCAAATAATAGAGAAGATTTTTTAAAGTGTGTGTACAAAGGAGGTACTGCTTTCTCTGCACATTCCCTATTGTCACTGGAATTAAAATTAAATTACTTACAGTTTGAAAACTTGAAGACCTTTGTTCCACTTCTTTGAGTTGTGATCAAGAATTGACTATAGGGGAAGCTGGGATGGCTCCGCGGGTTAAGCGCTTGCGTTGCAGCCCTGGAGCCTGAGGATCAAATCCTGGCCCCAGCCCTGGCCCAGGAGGACTCATACGCTGAACTGGGGTGTGTCCCCAGTTCAGTTCTTGCGGGGCCTGTGCGGGAGGCTCCCGGCCCAGTTCCTGCCCTGCACAGCCCCACGCCCACCTGTGGAGTGAAACTATATGGAAAACGAATGCTGTCAAGTATGGAGACTGCTCCTGGGCCCTACTCCTTCTCTCTGTCTGTCTCTCTCTCTGTCAGAAAACAATAAAATAAATCTTAAAAAAAATAAAAAGAATTGACTACAAAGGTGAAGAGTCATTTTATACATTAACAAGGAGTTGTTGAATTGTTTCACTTTGTTCACTTCGTTACTATCTGAAGTTTCAGTTACCCATGGTCTGCAAATATTAAATGGAATATTCCAGAAATAAACAAGTGATAAGTTTTAAATTGCATTGCATTCTGAGTAGCATGATGGTGAGCCGTTTGCTCAGTCCTGACCTGGGATGTGAATCATCCCTTTGTCTCCCTTTGTCTAGTGAATCCAGGCCTTATACACGCCTGCCTATTAGTCACTTAGTAGCCATCTGGGTTATCAAATCAGTTGTCACAGTATCAAGTGCTTGTGTTCAAGTAACCCTTATTTCATTAAATAATGGCCCCAAAGCTCAAGATTAGTGATGCTAGCAATTGGGATATGCCAAAGAGAAGCCGTAAGTGGTCCCTTTAGGTGAAAAGGTAAGATTTCTTGACTTGATAAGGAAAATAAAACAATCTTATGCCGAGGTTGCTAAGGTCTATGGTAAGAATGAATCTATCCATGAAATTGTGAAGAAGGAAAAAGAAAGTCATGCCAGTTTGCTGGGAGACCACATGCAAGAAGTAATTTTGATAGAAAACAGGTTTATAATTAAAAATTGTACATTTTCATTGCTCAACAATGAAAATGCGTTGTTCTTTCGTGTAGCGCTCCATTTTTAATAACCCTGAACTGTCAGCTGTCATGCTGTCTTTTTTTTTCATTGGCAACACTTTACCACACAAATGACGCAAAATTCAAATCTTGCGTGAATTTTGGGACACCCTTATTACAGTATGTTGTTACAATTGTTCTATTTTATTCTTAGTTATTATTAATACTGTGTCTAATTTCAAAATTAAACTTTATCATAGGTATATATGTACTGTCTGAGGTTTCAGGCAGCTGTAGGGGGTCTTGGGGTATAACCCTTCAGATTAGGAGCGTCTATTACATATTCATTTATAAACATTTAAACCTCAAGGCTAAATTCAGATGTTTCTAAAGTGGACTTTGTTGTTGAAACAAAAGCTTCAATTTAGTGCAATACTGTTTATTTCCATTTTAATCTTGACCCCCAGCGTCTCCATTTTCCCCTGGATGGTTTTAGGGATTGGCTCTGAGAAGATCCTGAATCACATCTACAGTTTCCAGAGTGTAACTGCTGATTAGCAAGATCATTTCTCCTTTAGGGATGTGTCCACATTTTGGATGAGTTTGTATTTTTGTATCCAGGTCCAAGAGCAGCTATTATCTTTATTTTAAATGGAGAATGGTAATTTATTCCACCTTGGAATCAGGCTTTATGTAGCTGATTCACTCTCCTTAAGGTGTGGCATTCATCCAGTTCTAGAATTTAGGAGTGATTGAAACTTTAGAGGCCATTTAGTTCAGCGTCCTTCCCTGTGCAGAAATCTTTCCTGCTTTATCCCTAACAGAAGGTATGTGTTTCAGCTTTCCCAATGGAGATTATTCTATGATATCCTTCAAGAAACATGCTTAATTGTTCTCTGTTGAGCCAAAAAAAATGGAAAACCACGTTCATTCATTTGCTCATTTAACACTTTTGAGCACTTTCTACATGCCAACGACTGTTCTAGGTGCTGGAAATACATCAGTGGACAAGAGAGAAATTCCCTTCTTACCTGGAGCTTTTACTTTCTGAGAGATTTAGTGTCTGTGTGTGTATTAAAGTGACACACTTTGGTGGCATATGTAAGCCATTTAGGGAGAAAGGGAATTGTTTTTGTTGCTGAGACAACAATTATGATACAGGTAAAGGATCTTATCTGTATGAGAATCATTATAATTATAGACAGTTCCTGAAGACACAGTTTGTGTTCAGCAGGAGGAAAGTGGGCCTGACAATTAAGTGTCATTGCCTTGTAAAATGCCATTTCTAGACTCACTGTGGCCCCCACCTGGAGGGTTCTGGCTGCTGTACCTGGTGAAAGATGAATGGAGCTTAAAAATGTCCAGGGAAGGGATGGCCATCCAAATGATAAAGACGTCAAAAATCAGTGATATTAATTATATGCATTGAGGCTATATAAGCAATTATTAAGGAATCCAAGAAGTAATTGATGTGCAGTAATTTCCTCCTTTTTAAATTTTTTCAAAGCTGTAAATTATTTTTTATCATTTAAAATATCTTCTTTAAGAATGAGAGGTGTCTACACCACAATGAAAAATAAACTGTAGGAATTGATTGAAAGAACAAAGCCTCCCATTTCCTATCAGCCTGATACAACAGCTCTTAGATTCGTGTGTTTTCATCAACCTTTTGAGGTTTATGCCAGCAAGCATAACCCATTTCAAATAAACTGCTACTTAGAAACCAAGCGGTGTGCCTGGGTAGACATTGTCTGACTGCTTGGACATTCATACAGTGAAGGAAACCGGTGCTTAGTGCGTTCGAAGGGGCCACTCTGTGTCTGTTTCCAGACAAAGGAACTAGTGATTTGGATGACCTACTTTGATTGATTGCCAAAAGACCCAGTGTTTATAGCCACTGATGATGCCACAGCTGATAATGGTCTTAGGGCTTAGACTCCCTGTGGAACAGGCTACAATCAGAGTTGTCTGTGTTTCTCTTTATGGGACCTTAAACTTGGTTGGGGTGGGTGGAAGGGGTAGAGGCTGCCCTTGGATTTTATCATTTATTGGGAACTGTCTTTCAGCTTTAGACCTGTCTTCAATAGGAATAAGCGAAGCGGAACCATTTCAACAAAGACCCAGCAGATCTACCACTTCTATCCTTTTTCCCAATGAGACCTACTTTACAACATAATTGATACTCCCCCTTTTTTAAATCCAGATTGACAGAAAACTCCCTTCCAACTAAACAATACCTCTCTGACCCACTCAGGCCTGCTGGCCACTCATCAATACAGCTGCTGTTGAACATAAAAACAGTACTTGGGCTAAGGTAATACAGACGGGCTTCTACAAAGAATTTGCTGGGTAATCTAAAAATCAAATTTGCATCCTCTTAGGCCTGGCCTGTGGTGGAAACCAGAAATCTGTTCCCTGATTGGACCAGAGCCGAGCAATGCCTGAGAGCCACCTTTTAAAGATCTGTGCCAATGAGTGTGAGTGCCTTGCTCAAGGCAAAGGATGCAGGAAGTTTGAGTTGTGTGTCCACCTGCTGAATTGTGACCACTTGGGACAGAGTGTGATGTATTGATGGACGGTCAGGCTGAAGTGGAGAAGTAGGTTTCAAGCTCTTAAAAAGAGAATGTCTTTGGTGCCTAAGTGGACACTGTTCCTGCCTTTTTTTTTCCTTTGTGTTTAAAAAATTGTGGTAAAAACACATATAACATAAAATGTATTGGCCTGTTTTTGGTAATTAAGTAGCATTCCTTTGGGAGGAATTTATGATTTTCTTTCTAATTTTTTTTTCTTATAGAAGAATCATAGTAATGTAGGTAGGTTAGAAATTGAAAAACAAAACCACCCTCAGGAGCCTAATATATCAATAATCATTCTTGGCTTCCTAATCGGCTGCTTTATCAGATATCTCTGTGTAATTTCTCTGTGCAGGTGCGGAAGTTACTATCTTGAGTATTTGAGATTCCATGTCTGCTGCTGTCATCAAATTTCTTGGAAGGATGAGTAAGCAATAGAAGTTAGCAAGGAAAGCGAGATGGAAAAGTGTTCCAAGTCAAAGGAACAGCATGTGCATAGCTCTGGACATGAAGCAGAGCCTCTTAAGGAAATCTAGGTTAACCATAACATCAGCATTCAGGATGGGATAGAGACAATGGACAGACACAAGGCTGGGCACCTGGGAAGAGAACAGATCATGCAGTGCATTCTTCAAGACATGCATATTTGCTACACAGCACCTTATGTATTTTATATTCTATCCACCCCTATCCTTCAACTTAGGATATGTCAGATTCTTGGAATTGGTTGATAGGAGACACTGAAAATCAGCTGAGTACTAATTCTTCAGGATTTAGTAGAGGGGAGGTGACAAAGGACCAGGGAAATTGATTCCTTTCAAGGCCAAGTTGGACCCTTAAACAATAGAGGAAGTTGAGACTGAGGAACTACACAAAGAGGAGGAGAAGTCCAGTGACAACGTCCCCAGCATAGGTCTTCCTCTGCTAGTCTTCTATATATTGAGCCCATCCTCAAGATGTAGAACTAGAGATTCTTAATGTTCTTTAGACACTGAAGCAACCGGGAGTGGAGTGGAAGAATGGTAGGATTCCTCCCACCTTGCACTGCTGCAAATACCAATGATCACTGTCTATAAAGAAAATTTAAAATTCATTGGCTTCTATGAGAGTAGGAGGAAAGTCTGTTCTAAGCCAGCATTCTCTAAAGGCTAACACCGTTTTCATTCATCTCATCCCTTTGTATGCTGTTATCAGGCCAATGTAAATTTCCTTGGTCTCATTAGGGTGCACTTTAAATTTACTCAGGCCTGCCATTGGAAGGACAAGCCTTGACCCAAAGCAAACCTCTGTGCACACAGGAAGTCTGCTCAGCATCTCGGTTTTTTAATTTTGCTATTTAAATTACTGTCAAGACAATTATCCTAATAAAATTTCTAAGAAGTAAATAATACAGACAAAGAAACTGAGACACAAGTTGTGACTGACCTACTCTGGTACAGCCAGTGAGTGGGAGAGAGGCTTTACAAGCAATGGCTCTTGGACCCAAATGCTTCTGTATCTGTCAGTTGGTATAAATTATGCTGAGGTAACCAGCTGACCCAACCTTTGGTAGTTTACACAGCAAAAGTGTGTTTCTCACTCGGAGTCCGCTGAGATCTGTTCCATGCTGTCTTGACCTCAGGATCAGGCTGAGGGTGTTCTACCTCGACATTTATCTGGTGGCAGAAGAAAAAGACATGCTAACCCCTGAGTTGACTTTTCCAGCCCTTACATGGTCACTTCCATAAACATCAGTGACCAAAGTAAATGCTCACTCGAAATTCAAGAGGATGGAGGTGGATAGTGATCATCCTGCAAACAGTGGCTCTGCCATTCACCTGGCCAAGTTGGAAGGCTGAAGGATTGGGAAGTAAATCCTTTCCTGGGGAGGGAGGGGCAGGGAATATGCTGGATAGTAAGCGTTTACCATACCTTCCTAGTCAGGGAACCTACTGTAGAGCCAAGGGTCTTTACTATTTTTAAAAATTGTCTCCCGGTTTGTAATGATTTTTCACACTCTGTCCTACTCTGATTCCAGCTGGACATGGTAGAGTGATGAGAGAGAGAAATGGAGGGAGGGAGGGAAGAAGGGAGAGAGGAAAAGGGAAAGAAGCATCCTGAATGAACTGAAGGCAGAGTGTGCTTTTCCCTATTCACTCACAATGAGCTTTCAGTAGCATCATCACCAAGTAAGTGAAGGGTGGTGACTTTCAGAAAGACCTTCTGTGCTGCTCCCTGTGGCCTCAGCTCTGGGACTGTACTCTCTGGGAAATGGTTTTGAGGCCATTAGGACTTCCAGCTGCGTGACAGAATTATTTCCCTTGGGATGTTTCCAAATCAGTCCTTTCCCAGCCCGTCTGCTCCAAATGCAGACGCATCAGATGGCATGCTTCTTTTCCGTGCTTTGTTTTCTCTCTGCTGAGAGGCTGTAATATTAATACATGTAATAGCATTTTGGTCAAGAATGTGGGCTCTGGAACCAGGTGGCTGAGGTTCTAGGGTATCAGCTCTGTCATTTAACTACCTTTAGGACCTTACACAAGTGACTTACCTTGTGTACTTCACATTCCTCGTTGGTAAAATAAGAACAGTACCATACTCAAAGATTCAGCAGATTAAATGAGTTAGGATACAAAGTGCTTACAGTGATGCAGGATATATTTGTCTTCAGTGAAAGGGAAACAAGTACTGAAATAATAACCGCTTTCTACTGAAAACTGGGCTCAAATCAGAACTGCCACCCACCCCACCCTGTAGGACGTTAGGATTTGCCCCACTTGTCTCCACACCCACAATGCGCTGTCTTCCCTATTTTTTAGAGCATACCTCTGAGGCACAGACCAAATGTACCCCCTTCTTGAAACCTCCACTCCAATTCAGGTTTTGGTGACTCCTCTGTTTTTGAATTCCTACAGCAGGGATGCCTGCAACACTTAAGTGTCACCCACATGGTATTCTAGGGCATCCTCCCCTTTTCCCTTAAGTTACTTTTTTTCAATAAAGAGGAATTATGAAATATAATTGTGAATGTTAAAAAAAAATCTCCTTACCACAAGCAATCTGTTATGCTAGCCTTAAGCACATCTGTGTGTTCTTAGCCTGTATCACCAGACATAAGGGACTGTGTTGGCAGCCCTTACTAATAAGCATTTGATTGGATGGGCGAACGTTGATCTTTGGATCAACTGGGTAAGACTTGTGTTGGCCCACATTGTCTGAGTCTATTTTTTAGTGTAGCTTCTCCTGTACAAATTGCAGTCAGGTATCTGCCTATCTACAGTTTTCTGCCCCAGTCTTCTCTTCTGTGGCCACTTGGGTTTTGCTTAGCTCTTCTGACCCACGTACATACCTGCATTTGATCTTGGCCAAAAGGTTGAGAAGCGATCCTTGTACACATTTGGTTGTCCAAAGGCGTTATTGTCTCATGGGCCAACCCTACACTGATGAGGATGGCAGCTGGTGGCTAAATACTTCTCTCTTTTGTCACAAAGTTGGACAGTTGGACAGAATCTATATGTCCTCTCAGAGGGTCTCAAATGGGTCCCAGCCCTCAGGGGTGATTAGCTCCATAGGTATACCCTTAAGATGGCTGTCTGTCCTTCCCCATTTCACTGTTCTCGGTCCCTACTCCTGTCCCTCTGATCACTTCCCCAAATAGCTACAAACCCTTGTCTCAGGCCCCTGCATTTTGGGGAAACTTAGGTGAGAACACCTTGTTTCCTTGTTTTCTTGTTTGGGGCTCTTAATTTATGCAAATAAGGAAACATGAGTGTTAGTCTTGTAATGTGCCAAGTTACTCTGGACATTGAAAAAAATGTGCTCAGAACAAACTGATCTTTTATCAGGTTTTTACTATTGGAGGGCACATAAACTGTCGTAAACACTAGACTCAGAAAATAAAAATGCTGGATACTTCACCTAAACTTTTCTGTAATTTTCATTTCTAGTTCCATAGAATGGAACTCACATTCTCTCAGGATGGAAGACCGTATTTCTGAGTACCTAGTGCCTAGTTTGTTCTATAACTTACTTAACTTCCCCATTTCAAGTCACATATATTTTGGAAACTAGATACAGAGAATATGGGGAAAATATGTTTTGGTACATGAGCTATGAACTTGAGCCAAAGCTTAAAACTTTTTGAGAAAAATCGGAGAAGTTTTTTGGCATACATTGTCTCCCTAGATGAGAAAAATGAGGTAATAATTATTGAAACAACAATAATTTACTAATATTATGCAATTTTAAGTACCCAGGTTCATTTGAATATTTGCCTGAGAGTTCTTAGGATAATTGTTCAAATCATCCTTTCACTCTGTATGTACCTTTCCCAGAGGTACGGTAGCTTCTAATAGTGTAGTAGAGGTCCTCACAAACTGCAGAAGCCAAACTGGTACATTCTCCAGCACTCTCCAAATGGGTCACCTTTGTTCTACTCTGTGGAGCTTGGCTTGACTTTTTGTGGGGGTGGGTAATCTGACTATACCTCAGCCTGATGGAAGGATTTAATTGCTTGTCTATTACATGCCTCTTTGCTTTCAAAGACTTCAATCCTTGGTCAACCTTTTAATAACCTCTCCCCTGGGGAATGTTGGATGGTCCTCACTGAAGCAGTTTTATCTCTGAGCCCTCTAAAGAATTGGTTCCTAAGCAGTGGTACGTGTACCACCTGGGGGTACATGCTGGGCCTTTCAGGGTTACATGAAAAAAATCAGTAACAATATTTAACTTTGTTACAAATATTGTAACATTAAATCTGTGGTTTGTACTTAAAGTGTAGTAATTTTTCTTTCCTAACTTACTACCTCATTTCTACTGTTTTACATTAGAATAGGCACTGAACAAAAGTGTCACTATTGGGAGGGAGGTGGGCACATAATGCGATGCATGGGTGATGTGATGTGGACTTGTACATCTAGAAACTACCTAATTGTTACCAACCAATGTCACCCCATTAAATTTAACAATAATAAAAAAAAAAAGGTGTCACTATTTAGGGATGCCAGGATAGATCAAGAGGTTGGGTACTTGCCTTACAATTGCAAGGTCCGGGGATTGAATCCCAGCCCTGGCCCATGCAAGCCCGTGTGCTGAACTGTGGCACAACTGGAAACTACTGGCATGGCTGGACTGTGAAGGTTCTCACCTCCCATGTGGGAGGCCTCCAGTTGGGTTTCCACCCTCCTGCCCACATCCACCTGTATGGAATGAAAAATCATGTCACAACTAATGATATACAGCTGTGGAGACTGCTCTGGGCCTTACCCCTTCTCTCTCTCTCTCTCTCTCTCTCTCTCTTACTCTCTCACCTCTCAAAACAAAATAAGTCAAAAAATAAAAAGAAAATAAAATAGTATTAAAAACAGCTGTTTTAAAAACAAAGGGTACAACTTATAGAAGTGGGCTTAAAAGGGGTACACAAATCTTTTAGTTGTTGGTAATCAAATTTGCCCCTTTTAGAAACCAGAATTCTAAGGATTTTATGACCTTAAGGCTAGAAATTAAATTAATCAAGATAAGGTTTCAGCTATTGAAATGACTAAGAATTAATTTGCTGCCACTAGTGGCTGTTTGATGGTGGTTTTTAAGCTGTGTTGAAGGGAACCTGAACCCAAATTGGATTTTACAACCCAGTCAAAGCTGAGGGTCATGAGAACTCCCAGGGACTTTATGTTATGGACATTTATATAGATATATTGTGGGGTCAGACATACTGCTAAATATTGCTAAATCTTCTTTCTTGAAGAATTTGTATTCTTAGTCCTCGAAGGGTTTTTCTATTTCCCATTCATTAAGTCACCAAACAGTGAGCCCAGCCAGCACCATGCATGACTGAAGATGTCTAATCCATATTCCATCTCATTTTCCCACCAAACCAAACTAGAATGAAAACCTACTTTTTGGGCAAATGGATCTCCCTCTCACTGAGGTTCAAAGTCTTGAGATTAAGTCTTGAATTCAGGAGTGAGTTACCAAGTCATGTTTGTCATTCTCACCTTGAGTCTCCACCACTAACAGTCTTGTTCATTATGGTGCATAATCAACCAATAGGATATCTTAGGACCTTCAGTGTTTCTAATGTGCTCCATGTTGTTGGAATTACGTAAGTGTGACCTGGCTCCTCCTGCTAAAAGCCTACAATTTAGGTGAGGAGAAAAGTCTGAGACTCAGATAATTCTCAACTTCCATGACTTGAAGGGTCTCGTCTTCCAGGCTGGTCTAACCACTGTTCAGCCCTCCCCTTTCTCGGAGATGGTAAATATTGGGAACTTGATTCAGAACTTGGAAAGAGCATGGCTCTTTTTATTTCCCCTCTCTTCCATTTTCTATAGTGTATTATAATTTGAGGAGTGGTATAAGGATAATTCCAACTTTCCTCCTAGACTACCATTAGGAGTTATTCTTTTGGCTTAAGGCCAGGATAAAAGGCATACCAGAGGAAATAAAAATTGTATCGGAATCTGGAAGGAATGTTTTAAAAATCTCTGCCCGATTGATACGTGCTGTCCATTCCCTCTTCAGAGTGTACTGACTGCCCACAGCATGCCACATGCTTTTCACTAGTGGACTGGTGTTTCTATTCTGGGACACATGCATTTCTGTACCCATCATGCTTACCGCGTCAGTTGTTTCCAAGCCTGCTAATGCCATCATAATTGCATGATTTAATGTAATGTAATGCAAATCTATAAAATATAAGTGCAAATATTAAGTTGCTTCTAAATTAGATGCTTTGGAAAGATTTAATAAAGGTAAAATTTTTGCGACAATGAAACTGCTGTGAGTGTGGCGAGAAATTGTCAAAAGTTGGAGAAAATTGTTTTGCAATGACGTCCTTTTAAATTCTGTCACCACTTGAAAGAAATAAACTGGATGTCATAGGTAATGCCTATGGGTTTGTGCTAGAAAGACACCACCAATTGAAATTCCTCTGATCCATTATGCTGAAAATAACCTTGGCCCATTGTTAAAAAAATGGTGAATGTATGTTTATGTTTTAAGGTAAGATAAAATGTTTAGGCTGACTACTGTTTTTAAAAATCCCAGTCTAAAAATGCCTTTTTAGATAAATTATTCAACCCCTGCTCCTAATAGCCTTGGGTAAAGGGACTTTTATATGACAACCATTCATCCCAATTTCTGTTCCCCTGTGCCCATTTTCTAACACATGGGCCCTGTGCCTGAGAAGCTTTATGTATAGCTATCCCCACATGGATAGATGGGGTGGGGTGTGGGTGGTAACAGCTGAGAATTATTTATTTCTCCTGAATTGAGATACAGATGTTTCTGGGAGAGTTAACTCACTTGACATATTTAACATCTTTTACACCGGATGTAAATGGTTATTATGTGTTTCTTATTTTCTGATTTCAAAGAGATGAAAGGACACTGGAAACATTGTCTGTTTCATCAGTTTCTCTTAGTCCGGAATACGATTTTGGACAGCAAAATAATCTCATTTTGGAAAGTCAAGGTTATTTTGTGGTCTTTTTCATTACCTCTGAGTTATACACGAGGACTTACACCACACATAGGAAATAATGGGTTACTCAAAGATGAACTCAATCTGTCTGGGAAAGAGAAACTGTTCCATTAGATATAACAAACTTGGACCACAGTCTTTATAGTCAGTCCTCTTGGATTTTTGTATTCATGTGCCTTGAATTTTTGGCTCAAATGGCTCATTCCAGCTATTCTTAGATAATCTCCCGTCGACAATTTGATGTAATTTTTAATCCCAACTATGAAAAATTAAGTGTTAAAAAAATAAGTAGAAAGTTGTTTTTCTATTTCCAAATAAAAAGAGTAGGATGAGAAAACTTAACAAATTGGAAGCTGAAATGTGTGACTTCTCCATTTCTCAAGCTAAAACTGGAATTATTTTTCAAGATTTTTTTGCCTTTTTAATGTTCCTGCCTATTTGCACATTGGCTTTGCCACTGAACTCATTGCACACACTGCAGTGATGTCCTAATTGAAGTTGTGTAGGATTTCCTGTGATTAGATTTAAGTGGGTAAAAGTTGGTCTTCACGGTAACCCTAAGGTAGTTTGATTAGATATTATTCTTTACCCACCCCCTTCAGCACCTTTGTGATTGATTCACTCAACACTCACCCAA
>PVKE010006358.1:0-54681 GCA_004027555.1 Craseonycteris thonglongyai | reverse complement strand
AAAATCAGGCAGTGCAACCTCTAACCACTAGGCTATGCTGCCTTTCTAAAGAAAAACAAAACAATGAGCTCATAAACAAGGAGTTCAGCTGTGCAAAGCTGCTGGAAGGGTTTCATCTCTCTGGCTCCAGGCCAGGATTGCTGGGTTGGGAGCCAGGATACTGGGGCCTCCCCTCAGCTCAGTCAATCTCTTGCTACGTGACTTGAGACACAAGTCCTGCCTCTGGGCCTCAGTGTGCCCTTCTGTAAAATGGTACAAGATACCATGACAGTGGACCATGTTTCCATTTATCCAAATGCCATGGCTCGCCTGCTTCTCAGAAGCCTCTGGTGCCCCCGGGCATCAGCCCTTGGTCCTGCTTGGCCTCAGACACTGCTGAGACGTGTCCCACCTCTAACAAACACCTCCATTTGTTCCAACACACACTGGGGACTTTGCCTGCTGGGTGCAGCCTATGCCTTCTGAACACACACTGCAGAACATTCTGGGTAGGCTGGGATACACAGCCACCTCCGAGGCCAAGTTTTTGCCAGTCCAGGCCATCAATGAGGAAGACACCAAGCAGATGGCGTCTGAGGTCTTCCAGGAGAGTCCTGTGTGAGGCTGTTCTCGGAACCTTGGGCAGGCAGGGGCTTCAGCCAGGCAGGCAGGGAGAAACTGGCCAGGCCCCACTGAAGGGGTGGGGTCTGACAGGGCCCTGACCACCAGAGCTCTCTGCCTGTGGCCCTGAGCCTGCCTGAGGTACCAACAACCCCCCACAGCCCCCTGGTCCCCTTGGAGCCCCAGCGCCACACCAGCACACGCTTGAAGAGTGAGGAGTTCCTGACCTGATACAGGGACCTTGTTTCCCAAGGATCGTCCCCGGGGCAGCCTGAAGGGAAAACAACTCCAGGGCCCAGCCCTGACTCCCAGGCCCCCCTCAGGTAGCAGGGCCCAGCAGCCCCTGGTCCCCCATGCAGCTCCTGAAAATGAACGGTTCACCACTCCAGCCAGCTTTGCCTCATACCAGGTCCCCCATTGTCAGGGAAGTCTTTGAACCCCAAGCCAGAAGCACAGCCGGAGCTGGCCACCCTGGCAGATACCACTCCTCCAAGCACCACTTCTGAGACAGACATGCTCTGTGAGCACATCTCCTCCGACTCCCCACTCGAGCAGGCCACCCCAGTGGCTTCCTGAGCCCTGGGGTTGAAGAAAACGGACCATCAGAAGCTCTCGTGGGGCCAGAGCCAGCTGGTGAAGGTGGCAGCCCAGACAGTGGCAGCACTGGGCTCAGGAGGTTCACGCAGATCCTCTCTCATGCATGCGAGTCCTCAGCACTCACTACATTTCCCCCCAGTGGGGGCTGGAGGTTCCAGTTCCCACCAGAGGACACCACCCAGGTCACAGTTGAGCATGTCATCCTTGGAAGGTGCATAGACAGAGACCTGATGAAGCAGACTGCTCTTCCTCCAGGAACGTGAGCACTTGGAGAGGTGGCAGATCAGGGACCATAGCAGGAGGGGGGTGGGGGGGGGGTGGGCAGCTAAACAGCCAAACCGGGAGCTTGTCAGGCACAGGGACCAACCTGCTAACCCCAGCAGGTCTCAAGCCCCAGCCCTGCCACCTCCTGACTGTGTGACTTAGAGCTACTCACACTATGCTTACCCCCCCTAAACCCAGTCTCCTCTTCTGTGAAGTGAGGGCGCTCAGACCTACCTCACAGGAGGCTGGGAGGAGTTAGGGAGGTCAGGTAAGGTATGCATCGCGCCCCACGGTTTCAACACCCCAGCTCAGTGTGTGACCTTGGGCAAAGCATCCTGACTCCCTGAGCGGCAGTTCCGCTCAGCATCCTTAGGGCACCTGTCACAGGGCTGATTAAGAGAGAGAAGAGACATGTAGACAACCTGAAGTGTAATACGCCCGTAAGCAGTGTAGGGTCCACCGTCTTCTGGTTGACAGAACAAAACCACACTTGGGAGCTGAGGGTCAGCTCCCATGCTCGCTCTCCATCCAGGTGCCAGGGGCTCCACCATTGGGGTGGGCTGCAGGTGCCCAGGCTGGGCCCGGAGGTGGGACATCCCCTCCACCAGCTTCTGCCCCTACATACCTTTGCACAGCAGTAGGTGCATCCAGGCACAGCACACACCACTTATGCATTCCTCCTCACTGGGGCCCTAACAGAAAGAAAGAGCGCCCCCCTCCTCCAGCCAAGACCCTCTCCATGGGATGGGAGGTGACCCTCACCCAGGGCCCTACCCCTCAGCTTCCCATCTGTGAAGTGAAGAGGATATAGCCCCTGCCTCCCACGGTGATGGTCGTTATGTAGCTAAAGGCCCCTTCCAGGCATGTCGGTACTTGCCTTGCTCTCCCTGGAGCTGACCATGACTCCACCCCTTTCAGTCGCTAAGATCAACGGGACCACAAGTGGGAAGGATTTAAGGAGCATCAGCCCCACCTCCCTACCAGTCAGATAGCAGTCCACTGAGCCAGCCCCTGCACAAGCTTTTCCAAACAAACCAGCAGTCTGCACTGGGGGGAGAGAGAGGCACACGGGTCAGTCATCCTTCTGGCCAGCTGTCTGTCAGCCCATTCATCCATCCATCCATCCACCCACCCACCCACCCCGATCACTCAGCACAGCACCCAGCAGGCGACAGTCAAGCGGATAAGCTGTCAGTGTCTGGTGTCCTGGGACAGGAGAACGCCAGGAACAGGCTGGGCTGGAGGGCCTGGCCCTGGAATCACGGCAACCAGGACCCCATCCCCCACCTCCACAGCACTTTGCACCTGTAGCCAGAGTCTGGGAGGGCTACCTGAGCCCTGGATTCCAGGGGAAGGTAAGGCAAGCTAATTATTTTTCTTAAATCATTTAACCTTTACTCATTCTTTTCTTTCTGATCATTAACATAAGCATTTTCACCACAAACCAAAAACAGAATTTGTGCTCTCCCCCCCATCTAGGTAAATGACCCCATCTTCTCAAAAGCTGAAGACCAATATAGAAATCTTTGATTTCTCTGCCTCATATCCCTCATCCAACCCATTGCTGTCACAAGAGCCTGCATCTGACCATGTCCCTCTTTGCACAGTGGCCTGAGCCACCCCCATCTGGTCTTTCACTCAGATCCCTTGAGGATGCCAGCCCCCTCCCTGGTCTCCCAGCTTCTGCCCTTATCCCCCTGCCATTATTAATAGCTCCACCCAGCTGCCAGAGGGTCCCCTTAAAATCTAAGTTTCCCCGGCTCTGGACCAAGCGGACCCACATGCTGAACTGGGGTGTGCTTCCCGAATGCGGTGAGGCCCCCCAGTTCAGTTCAAAAATTTTTCAAAAATTAAAAAAAAAAAAATAAATCTAAGTTTCATTGTGACTCCAAGTGCTCAGTTCCCTCCAGGGGCCCCCAAGCCCATACCAGGCCCCATAGGCTGGGACCCTCACTACCCTTCTGACCTTTCCCCCTCCGCCCCACCCCCTGCCCACTGCAGCCAAACTAGGTCCTCAAACAAGCTAAGCCCACCCGGACCTCACAGACCCTGTGAAGACTGCTCCCTCAGCCCTTTCCCCACCCCGAACCTCTTCCTTGTTATTCACATTTCATCTTAAATGTCACCTTCTCAGAGACCTTCCCTGACCACCCACCTCTCCATCACATCCGCATAGTTTAATTTTCTACACAAAAGTATCTTAAATGTATTTATTCAGTTTCCTCCCCCAACTCAAAAAAATAAAATAAGCTCCATGAGAAATTAACTTGTCTTTCACCATTATTTCCAAGGATCCATCAAATAAAACCATTATATGAGCAGAAAACTCAGAAAACACAAACTAATATGAAAAGCAAAAATTACCGTAATTTCCACCATTTGGCAATGCCCAATGTTACGGTGTTGGTGCAATTCCTTTCAGTCTTTTTTTTCTACAGTATCTACCTTAAAACTTCGGGACGGGAAGCCAAGATAGCTCAGCGGGTTAAGTGCTCGCTTTGCAGCCCTGGGGACCGAGGATCGAATCCCGGCCCCGGCCCATGTGGACCCATATGCTGACCTGGGGTGTGCTTCCCATGCGGGAGGCCCCCAGTTCGGTTCTTGTCCCCCAGTTGGGCCCTGGCTTGAGGGGGTGTGCCTCCCATGCAGGAGGCCCCCAGCCCAGTTCCTGCCCTGCACGGTCCCACCCACCTGTATGGAACAAAACCATGTTGAAAAACTGTTGACGTGCAACTAAGGAGACTGCTGTGGGCCCTCCCCCTTCTCTGTCTCTGTCTGTCTCTCTCTGTCTCTGTCAAAAACAATAAAATAAATCTTTAAAAAAAAATTGGGGGAATATTTGTAGTGTTGTATTCTGCATTTTTTCCCCTGTGAAGGAAGTTAACTAAATTTAGACTTAAAAGTTGCAAAATAGTACAAAGAATTCCCGTTTATCTATCCCTCACCCAGTTTCCCCTGAAACTATCATCTTACATAACCACAGTATTATCATTTTTCCCAGCAGTGTGGTTGGTGTTCGCTTGCAATACTGTTAGTTTCATCTGTTTGTTCTTTTTCTGTTCCCCCTATATCCTAGTTGATCTTAACTGTTTCTTTATTTGGAGGGTGGATAATGTGAAGCCATTACTATGGTTCTAAGAATTAGTTATCATACAAGTGTCATTCCCTTCTCATCCATGCAACCCTGACCCCATTCTTACCTTCTTTCTAGCCTTTTCCCACCAATCTTGTTAGTTTCTGGGTTATCCTTCCTGCAGTTTCTTTGCATCTGTGCATTTTCTTATGTCTCTTCTGTTATATAAATGGCAGAATACTATTGATATAATTTTGACATTGCTCTTTTTTACTTAACAGTATGTCCTAGAAATCATAACACATCTGTCCAGACATAGCTTCCTCATTCTTTTATACAGTTGCATACTGCTCCATTGTGTGGTGGTACTATTGTTCCTTTAACCACGCTTACATAGGGGGTCTTTAGGGAGTTTCCAATATTTTGCATCTATAAACAATGCTACAATAAATAATCTTGTGCGTATACCTATGTTCATACTGTAGAGAGTATGTATTAGATCCTAGAGGTGGGATTGCTGGATCACGATATAAGTACATATGCCATTTGTTAGGTGTTATCAAATTTCTCTTCAGAAGTGCTGTACAAATCTGCACTCCCCCATCCCCCCACTCCCAGAAACTTATGAGAGTGCCTTTTCCTCACAGCTTGTTTTTTGTGCCAATCCAGAAGGTGAGAAATGGTATCTCAGTTGTCTTTTCATTTGCTTAGTCTGTCCAGGATACCATAACAAAATACCACACACTGTATAGCTCATGAACAACAGAAATTTATTTCTCACAGTTCTGGAGGTTGGAAGTCCCAGATCATGGTGCCAGCATGGCTGGGTTCTGCTCAAGGTCATCGTCCAGGTTGCAGATGCCGGCTTCTCGCTGTGTCTTCACATGGTGGAAGAGGCTGTGTGGGGTCTCTTTTATAAGGGCACTAATCTCACTTGAGGGCTCCACTACCAAGGCCCAACCACCCCCCAAAGATTCACCTCCTAATATCACTTTGTGCATTAGGTTTTCAACATATGAATTAAACTAGACATGTCCAAACTTTTGGTTTCCCTGAGCCACAATGGAAGAACTATCTTGGGCCACACATAAAATACACTAACAATATCTGATGAACTAAAAAAAAAAAAAATCACACACACAAAAAATCGCATAAATGTTTTAAGAAAGTTTACAAATTCGGGCCACATTCAAAGCTGTCCTGAGCTGCATACAGCCCATGGGCTGCAGGTTAAACATGCTTTAAACCGTAGCATTTGGATTTCTCTCATTGAGTGAATTTGAGTATTACTTAATGTTTATGGGCTGTTTTTATATGTTTTTGGAAATCTTATATTTTTCTCATTTTTCTATTGGATTTTTGGTCCTTTGTCCTTCATTCTAAAGAATCTTCATGGATAGAGATATTAATGAACACTTTGTGATATATTGTGAATATTCTTTTAGTTTGTTGTCTTTTGTCTTTGTTTATAGTGTTTATTTAGTCATACAAATTTTAAAATTTTGACTTAGTCAAATTTATTCATCTTTTATTGCCCCTGGATTTTGAATTGTAGGTATAAAGCATCTCCCCACATCAAGGTTTTAAAGAAGAATCCATCCATGTTTTCTTCTAGTATTTAATATCAATTTTTACATTTAGAGCCCTATCCACCATTTGGAGTTTATTCTTGGGTATGATGTGAGATACAGATCTAGTTTTATCTTTTTCCAAATGGTCACCGGTTATCTCAGCACTGCTTACTAAAGACCATCATCCTCAACCCAGAGATTTGAGATGTCACCTTCATCAGGTACTGTTTCTGCAAGTATTTACTTAGGCCTCTTTCTAGACTCTTTACATCCACTGGCCTATTTGACTCTTCATGTGCCAGTACTACAGTTTTAATTATAGAGGTTTTATAGTATGTTTTAGTGTCTGGTTAGGGTCTTCCTCCATCATCGTTTTTCTTTTTTTGAGTTGTTTTATGGTTATTCCTGCAAGGTTTGTTTTTCTATAAACTTTAGTTTATCATGTCTAATTCCACGTAATAGCCTGTGACATTTCTATCGGGACCACATTGAATTGTAAATTAACTCAGGGAAACTAATAGCTTTATAATATCAAATCCTCCTATCCAAGAATGGGATGTCTTTACATTTGTTTGTCTTATTCAGTGTCTTTTCAGGAGAAACATTTTCCTTGTGTGGCTTTGGACATGTCTAGTTAAATTTATTCCAAAGTATTTAATCTTTGTTAACATTGCAAATGGAATTTTTGCTCCCATTGTAACCTCTGCTGATTGCTTATGTATGTTAATTCTGTATCCTACCACTTCACTGTAATCTTGTTTGTGTTGGTTTTATCAGTGAGTCCTTGGGGTATATTAATGCACTGGAGTTAATTCTTTACCCCAGCAGAAGGGAGTGCTGCAGCTGCTGGTGCCTTCAGGGTGGGAGCAGCTCTGGTGAGCTAATGCTATAAGAGTAGAGAGCCCGTTATCTGTCCTGTTCACCAGTGGGGTTCTAGCATCCAGCACAGGGCCTGGCACAAGCCTGATGCATGGAAAGGGCTGTCAGAAGGCATGGAGACCACAGAGGCCTGCTTACAGATTGCCTGGGGACTCCAGGGGAGCAGATGGCTAGAGAGGAAGCTGGCATAACATTCTCCCCATAGCCCTGATGGAGAAGCACATTTTGAAAATGAAGAGAGCAGAATCTCCACACCCTCGCTGGGAGCAGCCCAACAGCTTCCCCCTATAGGAACTTTTCCAGTGAAAGTACAAAGTCTGGTTGCCTCTCTAGTCAAGTACAGAGAAGAGGCAGAGGGGTTTGAAGGTGCAGGAAATGGGCAGATACTGCTCTAGACCCTCTGTGTTCATCATTCAACTCACTCCTTTCTAGTCTATGCAGCCCCTCTCCCTGTGAGGGAAAAAAACAAAACAAAACAAACAAATAAAAAACAGAACTCCAGTGTCTAGGGGAGGAAGAAACAGAACCAGAGAAGTGAGATGACTGCCCAAGGTCTCTAACCAGGGAAACTGGGATTCTGGCCCATGTTCTGAGCCTAAAACCAAATCCCTCCACACAAAGCCAAGTGGATCCCAAAAGGTAAGATTCATTTAAAACTTAGCAATTGGTCACTGACCACTTTTCTGGGCATTTCCAAAGATGAGCCTGAAGCTACCAAGACCCACCACAGATAAATCTGCTCTGTGCATTAGGAAACAGGCAGGTGAAGAGGTTGCCCGAGCCCATGGAGAGGGTCCGACAGGTGATGAAACAATAGACTAGAAAACCATCAGCTTGTTGTGTAAGGAAGCCCAGAGCCTCACTGGTACAAAAAGAGGTGTCAGTTACCAGAGCCTGAGAAGCAGCTGTGTCTCTCCCAGCCCCCCATCTCATTCCACAGAATGCCAGGTGCAGATTCAGAGTCCCATGAGAAATGGGGACATTTTCTAAGAGAAAGGCCAACTGTTTGTCCAGTGTTCTGTTACTCTAGAAAGACATGAGCCAGTCTGCAGAGGTACAGATCTGAGAGTCAGCCTCAACCGGGCCTGTGACCTGTTCCTACTAAACAGGTCAATCATGACAGTCCCCAGATTAATTGGTAAGAGTGTGCATCCATGCTACTCTAATGGAAAGGCTGGTTACTACGGTTAGCACTATTACTGAGCCCACTAACTGCATCAGAGCCCAGTATTCCCTAGCACATCAGCTGAACTAACTTTTATGAGGCATTTGCTGCATACCAGCCCTGGTCCAGGTCCCTTCCATGTGCCAGGTCAGTTACCTTCACAGCCCTGAGAAGTGAGCAGGACTCCCATGTGACAGATAAGATAACCAGCGCTCACAAGAGGTTCAACAGCATGGCAAGGTTTCTTTGAACTCTTGGGTGTGCAATTCTGGAAAGCATAAACCTAGAGAGGTAGTTCTCAAAAGGGTGGTCCCAGAACCAGCAGCCTCATCATCATCTGTAAAGTTGTTAGAAAACAAATTCTCAGGCCTATCCCAGATCCATTGAATTAAAAACTCTGAGGGTAGGCTCAGCCATCTGTGTTCTAATAGACCCTCAAGGAGGCTCAGATACTCTGAAGTTGGAGAACGGTGAGCTAGACAATCCCAGAGGGCACTAAAGCTGGGAGTCACAAGCAGCTACAGGTCTCCCAAAACAGTATTTCCCAATGCACGTCCCAAGTAACACTAGCCCTTCTAGAAATTATTAAGGAGTATTCCCCAAATAAGGGATTCTACTGTCAAATGAGTCTGAGAGTCCCTGGCTTAAAGTTTAAAAGGTATTTTTATCACAGGATCTCTTGAGTTTAACTAGACTAATGTACAAGGTACCACGTGCATCACAGAGAGAGTACCCAAGTGGTGTTTCCCAAATTTCTTGGACTGCAGAACTCTTTTCTCAGAACACATACTATCATCTCCCAGAACACCTGTGTTCTATAGACCCTGGTCTTGAAGAAGAAAAGGCCAAGAAATGCAGGAATTCATGAAGACAGTAGTGGTAAGTGTCAGTACCCGTTCTGGATTCTACAAGACTGGCTTTCTCTTAGCCTCTGTTTAATGACAGCTTTTGCAGAGTTCACCATTGTATGTAAACCAGAGGAACACAGAGTTCACTTAGGGGAGCCCTGGGTTTGGAATCATTAGGAAAAGAAAGCTGTGTGCCAGTGACCCGGGCCTTCCATGAGTAATACAATGCCACAGCCCAGAAGCACCAGGAGGTACAGCTGTTATTAGACTCTCAGCAATGGAGGGCTGACATTTCCAACAGCTCATCAATTATTTTAATAACTGTAACTCTTCAGGGTGGCCGAGGCCAAGGGCATCAATGAGCTTACTCATTCCTCAGATATGTGAGCATTTGAAGTGATCTCCCTGATCTAGCCCCAGAGCTCTAGGAAACAAGGTAGTGCAGATTCAGCAGTACCCAGGGGTAGACGAGACTCAGAAACATCTTCTACAGTTGTAAATACCACCATCCTCACAGTTGTAAATACCACTATCCTTCCCCAAATCTGACAGTAGGAATGTGTGGGAGTCCCAGGAAGGGTCTCTGATGGACTATTTCCCAGGCAGAGGGAGGGGCACTTCTCATCTATGTAAGGGGGTCAGGTGGAAATGAAAGGGGGCAGGAAGAGAAACTGAAAGGAAAAAACAAGCTGGGTGACACTATTTCGCAGGGTCCACGTCTAGTGAGGGCTCCCTGAGAGCCAAGCTGTGCAAGTGCGGCAGACCAGTGCTGTCTGCCCAGTGTAGGAGGCAGACTTAGCTGAGAACACTGCAGAGGATGATGTGATGTGAGTGCAGAAGGTAGGGGGAGGTGAGGCCCAGGGCACCACCACCCGGAAGCCAGATTGGGTGGTCCAGCCTGTAGGTAATAACTTCTCTCTTGCCTTTTCTCTAACTCCAAGGCCTCTAGCAAAGTCCCATTAGAACCTTCCAGCTCATAGTTATGCCTTGTGAACGTCATCATCTACATTTGTATTAAAGGGAGAAGTATGTCCCAATGGCCAACATTAGGCAGGGTAGGAGCTTAGGCGCCATATTGGACAGTGAGGCCTCTGGAGAAAGGAAGCCACGAAGCAGGAAGTTGAATTGGGAAAAGAAAGCCTTAGAAAGAGCCTAGGACCCTGACAGCGTCTGAGCCACTACACCAGTTCTAGACTACCCACCTTCTTTTATGGGAAAGAGAAATATGCGTGTAGTTCTATCTCATTTTTTAAATCACCAGGTACATGAAATAGTTCTAGATGGTTCTAATCAGATATTTTACATGTAAAATTAAAAAGCTTAAATGTCAATTGGAATGATTACATGAAAAATATTGACTAAAAGAAAATGTAAATGCTAATTTTTTAATTAGCAAGAGTAAAAACAGCTGAGGCAGCAACGAGGTGCAGACTTTATGCCTCAGGGTGAGACAGGGGAACACCTGCAGATCTGGAACAGCTGCCCTGGTTTGCCCCGTCCAGCAATTCAAGGATGCCAATCCCTGCCGTGCTCCTCCCAGCCATTCCTGGGAGTCCCTGGGGGAATGCCACCCTCTGTGGTAAGAACTAGGTCTCATGCCCACCACGTGCCACCTGCTCTCTTCCTGCCCAGGTTCGCAGCAGTGTTCCTAACTGATCCGTGACCCCTGCTGCCACCAGCCCCGCCTGCTGCATGGGGAGAGCAACCCTTGTGTAAGCTGAGCTCCAGCTGTTTTATGTGACAGCTCTGGGCTGGGAGATTTTTGTGACCAGCCCCAGCCAATGTAAATACACACACACAGCATCCTCTTTAACCAGTGCCAGGTGGGTGGACAGCGAGGTCTTCTGGACCCATACTTTCCAGGTTAGGAAACCTGGTACTTAAAAAACAAACATACACTATCTTACTGGCAATAAGATGCTGTAGGAAGCCAAAATCACTAGTGTAGAAAGCACTCCAAAATTAACATCAGGTTTTAGGTGAAGAATTTATTGGTTCCCAAAGAGCAAGTTTTAAATAATAAAAAAAAAATCACATTAACCCTAAAACAGATGCTCAAATTGAGCTGTGGGGAAAACATTGTAACAATCATTCACAAATTCCTAAAGATGGCCCCACAATGTTAAGAGTCCTGGTAGTAGAGGTTCTTGCCTCCCCCAGGGTTCTAGTCAGTCATTTGGACTGAGACACACATCCCCACTGGTCTACTACTCCTCATCCTGCCCACACAGCCCAAGAATCAGTCCAGACAGGAAGGGCTGGGAGCCAATCCTTGCCCTCCCCTCTCTGGGACTAGACTACTAGGGGCACCTGTCACCTTATTTAGCATGAGTACTGCGAGCACAGATGTCACACACAGAGGCTTGGACAAAGCCTTTCAACCTTCATTTACACCAACTACTTCTCAGGAGAGGCCAAGGCCTATTTCCTCAAAGTCACAACTGACCCTTCCCCGTGTTTGCAACCAGTGTTCTTAAAGCTCTCTCTGCACACCTCCATCAGTGCCACTGCTTGCAAGCCCCGACTTTCCTGTCCAAACTGTCCCCAAAGAGTAGGTCCTTCCTTTCTCTTACTTCCTACTGGACTCAAGAGACATCTGTGCCTTCAATGCATTGTTATAGCTGAATGAAGCTAAGATATTCTCTGAATCAATAAAGATGCTTTCATGCTCTATGGTCCAAGGTGTCCCCTTGGATTGAAAAACATTTCAAGAGGGCTTACAGCCACTTGCATCTCTCTCCTGGGCCAAGCTCCACACACAAGGACACTACAGAGTAAGGGAGCCTCTGAAGCCAGGGCTAGGGGCCCCTCCCCCCAGCTCGGCACTGGGCAAACCAGCCAGGCACCAAAAGCCATTTCCCTGATATGGAACCAGCAGCAGCTCAAGCAGGACTTTTGTCATCAGGAGATCAAGCACCATTCAGGCGCCAGCACATGGTTGTTCTAAGGACAAAGAAGCCCAGATGATGAAGCAGTAAAGGCCACAAGTGGCCCCATGCTGGGAAACCACTAACACTGTGCTTGAGCCAAACACAGACCAATTTTGTGAAAGTCAAGAGATACCGACTGTCCTGAGAACTGCTCATAATGAGAAAATGAGGACATCGGCTCCAGGCAGTGCTGGCTCTCCCGGTGCAGATATGAGGGTCTCCACCAAGGGAAGGCAGGGCTCCCAGGATGATGCAGCCTGAGGCAAGAGAATGTTTTGGAATTGCCAAAGTCTAAATGGTGCCAACTCTACTGTCACTGACTGCATGACCCTGGGGAGTCCCTTAGCCCCTCTGAGCTTCAACTTCCTCCCCTGGGATATAAGACCGCAACCTGGCCCTCCGGGGTTAGAGATCATGAGTCCAGCATGGTATCAGGTGGCTCTTCCTAAGGGCTGAATTAGAGGAACCCAGCAATGGGAACCACCATGAGCGGTACCAGAGGGAATGCAAGGCTGTAAACACTGAAGGACATGACAAACCCCTGGGTCCCATTTGTTATTTACCTGCGAGGACCAGAAACCCAGCATAAAGACACTGGCGAAGGAGAAAAAACCATCAGGAAAACAAATCTGGCCAGATGAAAAGCCCTCCCAAGAGCAGCTTTTCCACATTGTTCCTAATAGCTAACTTGGCGGCGGCAGGCATTTTTCAGGCATCTTTCCCGTTCTATGGACCATGTTTCCAATTCTCCGGAGTTAATATTCGGTCCCGGTTTTGTTCAAAGAGTTCTAACATTTTCTGCATGTTGTGGTCAGCCTCGATTACCTGAAAATTAAATACATGGTCACAGGGCTGCACTTGACCCCAACATCATCCTCCCTTCAAAGATGAAGAGAGAGATGGAGACAAGCAGGAGAAGGCAGAAAGCGGAAGGCTAAAGCCAAACAGCTCCCACTTCTAGGTCAATGTACATTCTCAGCTATATTTCCACCTAAGAACTCACTATAGTTGTCCCCACAGTAAGCTCATATGTAATTACTTTCTCATTTTTTTCCATCCAATTTTCTACAATGAAGGGGAAAAACTACTTTATTTCTTTAAAAATACATGACAGTAATATCTCACTTTCCAGCAACCTCACTGCCTTGAAAAGCCATGAGTAAAAGTTTGAGCAGCCTACACAGGTGTCGCCAAGGCCATGCACAAAAGTCTATGCACGGCCTTCCCTCATCATACACACATTTCTACAGTCTTAGGTACCCATTTGCCTGCCTAAAGAGAACTGGCAGCAGCAAATCAAAAACAAAAAAGGGGGTGTGGGGGAAGGGGAAGCAAGGAATTGGCAGAGACATCAACAAAGTTAGAAATGGCGAGTGTTGGCAGGAAAAGGAAGGGTACCATAAAAAGCAAACAGGAACTCAAAAACATTAGTAGTCTGGGGCAAACACTCTACACACCTCAGCACCTCCCAAAGGCATCACTGTGACAGCACAAAACAGCAAATGATGCTCCTTCAAATGCACTGAGTCACCAAGAAAAGGTGCAATGAGGCTCTTAGCCTCCCATTCACTGAAGAAGGAAATGACAGCATCAGAAAGACCACCATCCCAAATGGTTAAAACAAAAACTCAGGTCTACAGACCTGCTATCTAGAATATTCCTTCGGTGACAATGCTGGATAAGTGAGATGCTACTGTGGTCACTGGTATAGTGTGACTGAGATAGATCCCCTTCTCCTAGGTCTGTCCAACTCTGAGACTCAGTCCAGAGTGGGGACGGTGAGAGAAAAAAAGCCCCTTCCACCCACCACCCCACTTGCTTCTAGAAAAGTCTCCTGCCCCGTCAGGAACACTTACCAGAACAGGAGCCGCTATGGGGAAAAGGCTTCCTTTGATGAGCCATTCCTCGTAGAGGCGGTGAATAGCGTCCAGGTATTCCTGCCGGGAAACACACACAACACACACACACACAGACTCTTGGAGCAGGAGGGCAGCTAGAAAAGCACTCCCACCCAGAGTCTTGGGCAGGTAGGGCGAATGTCAACGACCACAGCTCAAGGGCTTAGACAAAGAAGTCCACAGCAGCCAACCTGGCCCAGGTAGACAGTGATGAATGCAGCTACATACAGCCAGCCAGCCCGGGCATCACAACAGTCACAAGTGTCACCAGAGCCACCCATCCCATCCCTCCAGTGCACTCTACTGATGCTTTATCCGAACCCTCCCACCTGGTTTCTCTCAGTTATGGCTGCTTTTCTAGCAGCAGGGCCACCAGGACCTTTGGTTTTGGGAGGTAGGGAGTGGGATAGATCCATGGCCAGGCATCCAAGCCCTGAGCCGCTTGAACCCTCCCCTCCACCAAGAGGAATGTGACCCTGACTGGCCTAGGAGCCCCATGACCACTGCTTGCACCCCACCAGATAACTTGTAGTCTGTGGATCCTCTAAACCAGGGGTGTCCAAACTTTTGGCTTCCCTGAGCCACAATGAAAGAAGAATTCTTGGGCTGCAGGTTGGACAAGCTTGGTCTAAACCATAAAAACCAACTTCAGGAAGCCCAACAAGGTAGAACCCACAAGTAAAGAGGCCCGGACACAACCTTAAGCCATCTGTTCCTCTGCACCAGGCAGGACTGGAGGGCACACACCTTCCACACACAGGCCAAGGTGCTTCCTCTTGGCCGCCCACCAACTCCTCAAGCAACAATTTACTCCCAGCCCAGAAGCTCTTAGGTGAACCACACTGCTGCCTTTTCTTCCACCACTGAGTGCTCCCTTCACAATGACAGATGTGTTCTGGAGGCCTTATCAAAATCTAAGACAATGGTTTGGAGAGACCCCAGACCTGGTATTTCTGTAGAACATCCGGGTCACAGCACAGAGCTGCTGGGCTCCATCACTGCATGGTCCATCTCTACTCCGCTGTGACCTTCTTCCGATCATTCCTGTCTCTGGATTTCAATGGAGCTGCCCAGACCAAGGCCTGGGCCTTCACGACTACAATCTACCTTGCTGGTGCTCACGCCATCAAGGCTGGGCGAGCTTCAGGGGCTAAATAGGCCTCCAGGGCCCCCAATCCAGCCCACCCTGAGCTTAGAGCCCCGTGACATCCCACAAATGCTTGCCCCACCTCTGTGTATACTTCCAGGGGCAGCTTCTCACATGGGACATTCAGTTCAGTATTAACTGAGAAACTGTTAGGTACCAGGCCCTAAGACACATGTTGGGGATATAGACGGAATGAGATCTAATCTTAAAAAGCTCAATTTCCTGAGGGATGGGGAACAAACATATGAATATAAGTTTCAATGTTGTTCTAAGGGCTGTGATCACAGTAGGCCCAGGGATCGGGGAACACAATGGAGGGAAGGTCCTGGAAGGCTTCCTGGAGTAGGGAACATCTGAGCTGAACTTGGAAGACGAAAGAACCACTATGCAAAGGCACATTTGTATAAATCCATGGGGGGTGGGTGGGTGAGTGAGTGAGTGTGTGTGTGTGTGTGTGTGTGTGTGGCCACAACTAGTTCTTTATGGACAGAGTGTGAAAGATAGAGAGTGGAGGGAGACAAAGCCATCATGCAGGATCTTGTACATCATGCTATGAAATGGGAACTTAATCCTAGACCGTGATAGTGCTGAAGCATTTGGGGCTGGGAAACCACGAGTGATATTCTGAGAATACCACCCCAGAAGCAGTATGGAGGCTGGATTTCAGAAGGGGGTGTGGCAAGTGAGGGGTCAAGACAAGGGGAATAGTTCCAGAGTAGATGTGGCCCTGAGCTAGAATCCAGAAGGGCAAGGCAGTGAGCAAATACCAGTGAGTGCCACCTCTTAACTGGGCACTGCGCTAAGTCCTAGGGATGTAGCAGTGAGCAAGAGGGCACATTCTAGAGCAGATTGAGAGGGCATAAAGGGAAGCCATCATCAGATGAGCCTGGTGATGCCTGGGTGCGGGGAGGGGGGTGCTCACTGCTGAGTCTGGGACACAGAAAGTGAAGCAGATCTGACCATGGCACAGGCTCTCCAGCCACAGAGGAAGTCAGAGTTCACCCCCAGATGTGCTCAGTTCTCTCGATGACAACAACACGAAGATCTCACAGGAGAGAAAAGGGGGAGGGGCAGGATAGGACGGTGGTGGCTTCCCAGTTCGTCTCTGAGTTAAAGGGGGCTCTTACCCATGGAATGACCTTCTCCTCTTCCCTGCATCTCATCTTTAACCTCTGATAACAGGTCTCAGGAGTGGTCCGGAGATAAACTGAGATTTAAATAAAAATACGTGGCTCTAGTGACTCTGTTCATGGCTTAGAAGTGAAAGCCACGGAGAGGAGAAAGGAAGGCATATGGGCAAGCAGATGGCACAGACCAGGGTGAGCTCACAGCTCGACCACTGACCAGCTGTGTGACCTCATAGGCACCGTGACCCTCATCCTGACTTTTATTCCCATTCCATATCACCAGCCCCATGGGGTCCCTACGAGATGAATAAGGTTCCATACATAGACAGAGCTTAGTACAGGGCCCAGAACCCAGGAAGTCTCAGTAAAGGTCCAGGTTCTGTCCCCTCCTCCCTCCCTTACAAACCAGAAAAACCCACCAAATCACAATGGACCCAAAGGAGAACAGCTTGAGGAACAAAGGCCAGGGTGCTTCTCCAGGAGGGACCAGGAGCCCCAAATTCTGCCTGCCTCTAGGGAAAAGGCTGAATTGATATGAGGAAGGAATCACCACCCCTGCTGGTTGGGTGTCGGACAAGCTCATCTTCACTGAGTCCAGGGAAGGGAGGCCTGGACGCGAGGGAAGGAGGGGCCGTCTCACCTATCAAATCCACAGACACATTGATGTTCCTCACGATCCAGTCAAACCATTCTGATAGAACCACGTAGTCTACTTCAGGCATCTTCCCACTGCAATGAGAGGTATAATGTTTCTATTTATCCACAAGGAAGTTTCTGGGATGCACCATTCCCCAAAAGTAATTGAGGATCACTTTTGTTGAAAGGGCATTGCCAAGGGCACAGTGGCATACTATGATCCATATGACAATGAACATGTAGTGATGACAAGGCGCCTAACAGCTCTGGCCTTCCCCTGCCTGGGGACAGGTTACAATGTAAAGTAGCAACTGTCATAGCACTGCCCAACAGGAGAGCTCATTTGGGATTTGAACTCTAAGTAGAGAAAGGGGCTTTGAAGACTGAGAACACAAACAGCACCCAGGTTAGGAGGTGGAGGGGCAAAACAATGTCACCTCCAGAAATGTATTTTGGGGAAATAATCATGGATGCCCACAGTAGCACTTTTTAAAATAATGAAAAACTAAACCTTGGTACATCTATGTAACAGAAAACCATGCAGTAACTGAAAGATGGTATTGTAAAGTAATATTTAATGACATGGAAATGTTCATAATCACATGCTCATAATTCAATGAAAACAAGCAGGATCTAAAAGTATGACTCAACTATACTTTCAAGAGTATCTGTCCACATATTTTGAAAAAAGACTGGAAAGAAAAACACCAAAATGTTAACAGTGCTCTTCTCTGACCTAGAGGACTATGGGAGGAGGCTTTCATTTTATTTTCTTTATACCTTTTTTTGTATTTTCCAAAATTTAACAACATATTAGTTCTCAAATCAAGAGTGAGGGGCAGAGGGAAAAGAGAGACCCTGGCGCCTACCTGGCTCCTACAAATTTTCTCTGCCCCAAGATGAAACACACAGGAAATGGACAGAAGGAATGGAAGCTGGAGGAAAGACACTTGTCAACAGTTGGGTGACTCTCAAAGGCCCAGGAGAGGAATTCTCTCTTTTAACACCCTCGACCCATTTTGGATCCACTCAGAACTGGGTTTGGCAAGACTTCCCCACAAGGAGACTGGATATGCCCGAGCTGTGTGCAGTGGCCGGGAGGGGGAAGGAGGGAGGTACAGGAGTCCAGGCTGTGCTGAGTAAGGAAACAGAAGCCTGGTTTCCATGATTCTGAGGGATGTCAGGCAGCGGGTGATGTTTTATCCATTTTTGTGGTTTTCCTCTTGGGGACTGTGCCTGGATCCTCTTATGTCTGCCTCAAGAATGGCATGCCCAGCACCATCAACAAGCCATTGCTTTTCTTTCTGCAGCACACATAGAGGGTGGTGCAACCTCTCTACAGAAAATTCAATGGCACAAATCTCCAATAGTGGACTGAGAGGGTTTCATGGAGCCTTGTCACAGGGGCGGCAAAACTGAGGTCTTGGGCCCACCTAAATCCTGCTGACTGCTTCTATTTGACACAATTTACTGCCACCTGTGCCCTGAGACCCAGACAGCCTCCAGTTTGCATAGCACAAGTTAGAACAGAAATCTCACACTCAAATGCCAGCCACTCTGCATATATTAGTCTCTTTTGTTTTCACAAGACCTTGTGAGATCACTTTAGTCCCATTTTAAAGATGAGAAAAATGGAAGTCCAGAAAAGTTAAGCCCAACTCTGTCTGAGCAGGGATTCAAGCCTGGCTCTCCATGGCCTCCAAACACATATGCTGATAGGCTCTCCATTGTGTTACTCATCCTCCCTGGTCTATCAACTGAGGGGGCCGTTCTGGATCCTGTCCAGTGTCTCGTGGCCTCAGATCAAGGAAGGCCACAGCTCTCAAACCCATGACTCAGGATGTGAGTCCCCCATCTGAACTAGAGAGGGAGAGGAGTCCAAGGGCCAGGACCAGTCAGAGAGGTAGGAGGACCCACCTGTTGATCCAAATGCAGGTTCTTAATCAATGTCCCCAACCACCAGCCCCAAGAGAGTCAGTGTTATCATTTCCCAAGCTGGGCCCACTAGATTCCCTTCCTTCTGCTCTTAGAACATACTGTATGTTCTCCAGCTGAACTCCCCACAAGTGGGGACCAAAACATCTCTTCTAGGTACAGGCAAAGGATCCAGCCAAACCTAATTCTAGGCTACGTTTGGTGTAGTCTCAAAATGATGGCAATCTGTACTTCGGGTGAGCAGAAATCTCTCAAAACATCTACTTTCTCAGTGACGCTTCACTATGGCTGACCCATGGCATCAAGACAAGCTGGAGTTGGAAGGAAGGCAACCACAAAGAAAGCCCACAGTCCATACTCCTCCTTCCATGTGTCACTCTAGCTCTGGCTAAAAACACTTTTTCCTTTACCTCCAAAAAGAAAATCTATGGCCTATAACTGCCCCACTCCTGACCTAGGAATAAACCCAGAGACCCTTGAAACAAAGATGACACAACAAACCCCCCAACAACCAAAACCTGAGGCAACAAATGTGAAATGAAGAGAACAACTGGTGGTACAGGAAACAGGAAATCCTGCACCGTGCAGAACTTTCACCTCCTGGCCCCAAAGACAAGCCACAGGGCTGGTCTCTTGCTTTTAGGGCCCCAACGGCCCAGGGGTTACCCTAAGAAATCCACAAGGACAAAATTCCAGAGGGAAAGGGCCAGGCACTGGGACAAGGGCTCCTTACAGGCCACCTGGCTGCTGACTTCTTCCAAAGCTCTGCCCCTCTAAGTGTGCTACCCAACCAGCAGGACAAGATGGTGGCCACCCAGGGTTAGAAACTCAGGCTCTCGGGCCCTACCCTGGACTCAGCGAAGCAGCATCTGCATGTTAACATGATGCACAGTGAGCTGTGGGAGACCCGACTGTAAAGCCTGGGTGGGAAGAGGCAGGGGCCTAGATCCTGAAGCCAGCATTTTGGGGGCTCCAATGGGCCTGATGACTCTGGCCTTATTGAGAGAAATCTAGACATCTCTCCCAATTCCCTTCTCACTGCTGCCCCACACAGAGGGTTCAGGGCAGCTCACCCGGCCAGTTTCCCACACAATCAGGAAGGAGCACTGGTTTCCAATCCCATCTCCATCTGATCTGCCAAACAGGGTCAACAGTACCTACCTCAGGGCTGCCTGGAGGGATCTAAGGGGAAGAACATGCAAAGAATCAGGCACTAAATGCAGCTCCTGGCCACAGGTCCCTGCCTCCCCCTCAACCACCTGATCAAATGCCTCCATTTCCAGGGAACACAGACAAGCTGTTCCAGTTCACAAGTGAATGAGCTACACTGGGAAGGTGCTTCTCAGTGCCCCTCCCCTCAGTTCTCTGCCTCCCAAGCTTGAGGTCTCCTGAGTATATGGCTGAGAGAAGGGGGACTCCAAGTCACATGCTAAGCATGGTGTTTGTTACAGAAACAAACAGAACGTGTTATAGACTAGAATGCAAAATCCAGTGACTTTCTTGTCCTCCTACCCTCTGCTTTAGGTACAGGGGCTAGGACAGGTGGGGAGGCAGTCACCTATGTAATCTTTCCTCGGCCCTTGGAGGACTGCAGTACAAGAGCTTGAGGAGCATCACCTTCTCCCATCTCCCTGAAACCAAAGTGGTGTGCCGTGAAGCTCCCAGCAGCCTCTGGAGCACCAGAGGCCATGAGCTAACCAACAGCCTCTGGCTACATCATGTGATACCAGTACTGGGTCTGGAGGCTCCAACAAGGTCTTCAGGGGAATCCATGACCTCTGGGAGTTGGATGAACTTAAAATAATTAGATCCCAACAACAGAAACAAGGACACTATTTATCCCACAAAAAAAAAACAAAAAAAAAAAAACTAACCACAGATTCCAGGGTTTCTGGTAAGGCCAAGGGGAGGCAGAAATACCTATGAAATTGCCAGGGAAGGAAAAGAGCTCACAAAGATAAAAGCTACAGCCTTTCCTTATACTACCCACAGAACAGCCCAGGGCAAAGCCCGTGTGATCTGGACCAGTGACCTGGACCCCAGCCAATTAGACTAAGAAATATAGAACAACTATCAGAAGCGTTGTAATGAAGAACTAAGTCACCAAATCCCAACAACATCAGCTAAAACTGTCCCTGGAACAAGCGAAGACAAGGGCTCCCGGGGAAATTACGAAGCACTGGGCAGCCTATGGAGTGTGGGGATTAACTGGCAAATTCTGTGAAGACCAAGGTGGACAAGGACCCATGTAAGAGTCACAGGATCTAAACCAGGCAACTGTTCCAAAGGCTCTCTAGAGATGGACGACAGGAATTAGAGACAAGAAGAGCTCAGGGAGGTGTAAGCACTTGGCCGTACTCACAAAGACAGCCAGCTCCAGAGCCAGGATGGAACTTAGGCCCACCCAACCCCACACCCACCTCCTTCCCACTAACCTCTGCTCATTCTATTCCAGGTCACCCACAGGCTGCCACATAGACCCAGACAAGCTGACTATGACTAGAAGACAGACAGACCAGCTATGTGAGGGTCACAGGGACTCCTCACCAGCTGCCTAGGGTCTGCTCCTCAAACCTCACACTTGTCAGAGCAGTAACTAAAATACCCAAGGGGCTCCCTGGCTTTTTTCTCTTTTCTCTTCTGCTTGACATCCCTCTGATGGAGGCACTAAAGAGCAGGGAGCAGAGAAAAGTGAAGGGTTGTGGACATCGAGCAGTGGACACTTCTGCCTCACTGGAAACCCAGGCAGCTAGGGGAGGATGGGACTCTAGCATCAGAAACACTGCCTACCGGAAGCTCAGAGTCCACAAGACAATTCTGAGGTCAAAGGACAAAGCAACAGTCAGGCTTTGCCCTGGCTACTATCCCTGACCCCAGAGCATGGGTCTAATGCTCAGAGTACATGGAGGCAGAGACTCTCACCCTGGGGCCACACAGGCTCAAGGGCATGATCCATGGCAGCTCAGTACCCATGGAAGAAGCCTTTTTGTGATTCCCTCAAAGCAAAGGGTGTTAAAGAGCTAGCTGGGGCCAGAGCCTAGGGAACAAGTGGGGCTGGAGACCAGAGAATAGCGGCAGGTCTCGTCCCCCAACAATACAAGTTAACAAGTACCCACCAGGCCAACTGTGTTAGGTCCCATCTACACAAGTAAACTAGGTGTGTGGTCCCTGTCCTCAAGAAGATTATGGACCGGCTGGGGGACATGAATTGACAATTAAACAAAAATACATATACTAAGTTAAACCACATAAAATTGCTGCTTTTGTAGGTCAAAATTGGTCAAATATTCAAGGAATAACAAGTGCTGAAGAGGCTGTGGAAGAAAAGGAACCCTCATACACTGCTGGTGGGAATGTAAATGGTACAACCACTATGGAAGGCAGTATGAAGATTCAAAAAAAAAATTAGGAATGGAATTGCCACATGACCCAGCAATGCCTCTTTTGGTTATCTACCAAAAAAACCTAAAAACCTTAATTCACAAAGATATATGTACCCCAATATTCATCACAGCATTATTCATGGTGGCCAAGTTGTAGAAACAACCAAAGTGTCCTTTGATAGATGACTGGATAAAGAAGTTGTGGCACACATACACCATGGAATACTACTCAGCGAGAAGAAAAGATGAAATACAGCCATTTGTGACATCATGGATGGACCTTAAGACCATCATATTAAGCAAAATAAGTCAGACTGAAAAAATCAAGAACATATTACTTCACTTATAGGTGGAATATAAAACTTAAAGCAACAAAGAAACAAAAACTCATGGACACAGTCAATAGTTTGGTGTGGGGAGAGGGGAGGGGAGTAGGGAGGGGGCATCAAACATATGGTGATGGAAAGAGAACTGACTCTGGGTGGTGAGCACACATATGCAATACATGGATGATGTAGTAGAACTGTACACCCAGAACCTATGTAATTTTTACCAACCAATGTCACCCCAATAAATTTAACAATTACAAATAAATAAATAAATAACTGGTCAAATATTAAAAATTTCATATGGTTCAGCCTAACTAGAAGTTGTCTTAAATATTACAAAGAAAACCAACAAACAATAGTAATTAAGAATAACGAGATGCAAGGATGACTCAGAGCACTGAGCGCTTGCCTTGCAGCCAAAGGATCCGAAGATCAAGTCTCAGTCCCAGCCCGTGCAGACCTATATGCTGGCTGGGGCGTGCTTCCCATGTGGGAGGCCCCCAGTTTGGTTCCCACCCTGCGTGGCCCCCCATCCACCTGTGGAATAAAACTATGTTGAAACTAATGATGTGCAGCTGTAAAGACTGCTCTGGGCTATCCTTCTCTCTGTCTCTTTCTGTCTCTCATCCATCTAGACAGGGTGGTTAAAGGGGGTCAGGAGAGGTGACATTTAAGATGACAATTATAAATGAGGAGGAATGGGGAGCCAGCACATAGACAGTAGAAGGCAGGTATCAGGATCAACTCTGCAAGGGACTGAAAGCAGCACTCCATGCTCAAAGCAGGAAGCAGCAGTAATGTGGGGGGCTAGCAAGGAGAGGGGGACCAGATACACAGTTACCAAGAAGGGAGGGGCTTGGAAGAAGCTGAAGCTTCAGACCTCAGCCTGCAGCCTATTTCTACAAGACCCCTAAAAATCAGCAGTCAACTGAGCACAGCAATGCAGGGTCCCAGCCTCTGAGGGCTCAGCACTGTGGGCCGCCATAAGTGCCCTCCACCTACGTGTATGTCAATAGGACGGTCTGCTCCCATGAGGGAAGAAGACAGTTTTGAGTGAAAACCACAACAGATTTCATGCCCACTGTGCTAGGCTGATTGCTCTAGTCACTCCAAATCTTCACCCTCCCCTATATCCTCCCACCTTCCCATGTAACCCACAACAGTTCTCCCACCTCTCAGACTTGGTTGGCTGTGTGACCTACTTTGGCCAACAAAATGTTAGCAAATGTGAAGCCAAGGTTTGAAAAAGCATTCATGCATCTCTGCTCATGTTTCTGCCCTCTGCCATCACCATGAGACATGAATGCCCAGGCTGGCTTAATGGTCCCAGAAGGAGGATGAGAGGCAAGAAAGAAAGAAACAAGACACCTTGTCACCCTTGCTGGGCCCATCGTAGACCCAGCAACCATCAGACACAGCATCAATCCCAGCTAAGGGCAGCAGAGCCACCTGGCTGACCACCCTAGATGGCTGACCAATCAGTGCAGAAAGCTGTCTGCCACTGAGGTTTTGTGGTTGTTTGTTACACAACATTATTGTGGCAATCGATAACTGATACAACACAGTAGGTACTCAATATCTGTCAAATGGATAAACAAATTCAAATTTTATTTCTAACAAATTAATGGTTTAATAATTATCAACTGTGCAAACTACGGTACCTTCTATACAGGTTTTCTACAAATATGTATCTTGCGCTGTGAATCGATCGCTCCATTAACCGTACAGGTGAGGTCTAAAAGAACAAAAAATGATTCACTAACTCAGGCAAAGAGGAGGTGGTCAGGAAGACTTGAAGAATGCCTGTGCTCCCTCTGCCTGTGTCCTAGGTTGAATACAAGAATCAAGAGGCTGACATTAGGCTCAGCTGGATTCCTCCCTCGGTCTGAACCCTCCCACACCCTGAAGCTCAGTGGCCAGTGCAGCAATGCCGGGCTGACGGCTTGGCAGCAGCAGACTCTTTCACAAGACAGGTAAGGCTCAACTGGATTATGGGTTTGGCAAACTGCCAAGCGCTGTCCATCAAAGTGGTATCAAGCACATGTATGGTGATTACTATGAACTAAATAGGGTGCCTTTGCTTAAGCAGTAGGATCTGAATGCCTAAGGTATAGCCCAGAGAGGACTGGGGTTCAGGTGACATTATGGGGACTATGCCATCAGTGCCTCAGGGTATGGCTTTCTGGAACCCCACAAGGATGTCAGATCTGCCAACTTTGCCGCTTCCTCACAGGGTTGGTTGTGGATCACTGCACCCCTTTGGAAACTGTGAAGGATTGTGTCATCCCTCTGTGACAGGGTGCTCACACCCCCACAGTTGACCTTTCCCTTTGTCCAGTGTCCCACTGGGAAGCAGGAGGGGCCCTTACCCTTGACACCAAGTGGGCAAATGCTGCTCTCACTCAGCATGGCACCCATACAGCAACAGCACCCATGGGACTTGAACCAGCAAAACAGGGGCAGCATCAAAGCTATAATCCAGGAATGTCCCTACTCTCTCTACCTGTGTGTCTATCTGTCCATCAATCTTCCCCTCCATTTTTCCATCCTCTCCTTACTTATCACTCTCCACTGCCCATCTTTTGCTAGCTCCCCATCCATCTATCTCTCTTTCTGCTCATCTTTCCTAGTTTGTCCATATATTTTTCTCTCTCTGCCTTCGTCATGATGGATTTCCTTAAATAGAAGCACACACATATGTCCCATTATATTCAGGTATAATATAGAGTGACCAGACGTCCCGCTTTTGGCGGGACAGTCCCGATTTTTAATCATTTGTCCCGCGTCCCACGGCGTTTTAAAAAAGTCCCGATTTTTGGAAAGAATGCACGATAAGCTAGGGAATGGCGGGAGATAGACCACATTTTTAATCAAGAACCCCCTCCCCCCGGTCAATGGTGTCCCGCTTTACCAATGTTAAAATCTGGTCACCTTAGTATAATAGATACAATTCAGGTTTGCAAGTGAGTGCCTGCTCAGGAAAAGTAGGGTGGACAAAGGGACAAAGTACCAACCTCTGATCCTCTAACCTGTATCATTTAGACAGACATTTGGGGAGATAGAAATTCATATCTTTCCATTTTTAAAACACAGATTCATAGAATAATAGCTACAGTTCCAAGTACCTTGATCAAACCACCCAGCCAAGTGGGCATGTCAACATAACTGGCTGTAGGGATCTTCTTGAAGAGCCTCCAAAGCCAGTCTCTTGGGTTGTTTTGAACCACAAATGCCAATCAGGATCTCCTCAGCTGGGTTTTCTTCTAAGAGACTACCCCTATTCACATCCCTGCTGATGGAAGGGGCCTAAGCAGCTGCTTTGTGCTCCACAATCTTCCCAACACCTGATTGGCTCAGGGTTGGATACCTGACCCAAGCTGAGCCAATCAGCTTCTTTCTCTCAAAAATTTGAACCATGAGCCAGATCTTGTGAAGGTTAAATAGTGGTTCTCAAACATGTGAACAAACAAAGCATGCATTAAAATCACCTGGAGAACTTGATAAAACACTGATTGCTGGGCCTCATCTCCAGAATTTCTGATTCAGCAGGTCCAGGATAGGGCCAGAAAATGGGCTATTCTAACAAGTTCTCAGGTGTTGCTGCTGCTCCTGGTCCAGGAAACCCACTATGATAAGTGAATTAAATGGAGTTGAGCCCAGTCATGGTTGCGTCATGAAGACTAGAGCTCATGGTGGCATCATAGCAATTTCTTGGTCAGCCGAGGCTGGTGGGTAGGAGCGCTGGAGGCTGGTTCTCAGAGAGCTGTGGGAACAGAGACCTTGGCCCAAGACAGAGAGGGCTGAGCAGCACTGAAGGCCCAGAGAGGCCTCTTTGTGAGGGTTCCCTTCCTGGCAATCATATTCCCTTCATCTGAAGAAAACATAAGAAGACTGAAGCCAAGCATCTGGAAGGTACCTGAGGACGAGTGTGCTGGTCCAGCATGGTGAGCTGCACGTACGTCTGCAGCGTGAGGCCCCATCGGCAGGCATCACGGTACATCAGACCCTGCAGAAGGCAGAACACAGCAATTTACCTCAAAGTGCGTTATCTGTAGGACTCTGGTCCTTTTGGTCAGTGACAGCCATCTCATGAATCCTTGAAACCTATGTGGGGCTGAGCTTGGGTCAGAGATAAGCCCAACATAATCACAGGGTCCTCAGACCAGAGTAGACAAAAACAGACACTGGAGCACTTATAGGACAGTGCAGTAACAGCTGTAATAGAAGCCTATATAAAGTCCCCAGGGAACATTCACTCAGCCATTCATTAAATGTCCACTAAGCCCCTGCAGTCTCTATCCAGCAGCCAAAACAAGCCTGTTAAATGTAAATCACGGGGAAAGCCGGGATGGCTCGGAGCGTTAAGCGCTCGCTTTGAAGCCCCGAGGACCGAGGATCGAATCCCGGCTCTGGTCCAGGCGGACCCACATGCTGAACTGGGGTGTGCTTCCCGAATGTGGTGAGGCCCCCGGTTCAGTTCAAAAAAAAAAAAAAGAAAGAATAAGAAATTTAAATAAATAAATAAATGTAAATCACTTGTCGCTCCCCTGCTTAGAACCTTCCAGTGAGCAGGGGAGTGATTTCCTTTTGCATTAAGAATAAAATCTAAAGCCCTTATAGGGTCCTAAAGAATCGCTTCCATCTTCTCTTATCTCCAACCATTTTTCCTCTGACTCAGGGAGCTTCCAATCCCCATGAGGCTCCTTAGTGTAACCCCAAACACTCAAGTATAATCCCACCTCAGGGCCTTTGCATTTGCTGTGTCTTCTGTCTGGACTCTCTTCCTCTAGCTATTGCATTGCTCATTCCATCACTTTGTTTAGGTGTCTACTTAAATGTCACCTTATCAGAGACACCCTTCCCAGCTATCCTGTCTAAACTTGAAGCCCCACCCCATTACTCTCTACTGCCTGTAGATATAAAACACTTTATGCTCCATGTTCCACTTGCTAATAATCTCACTCTGCTCTCTTCCACATTTTTGCTTTTTTTTTTCTCTCTCTTGGTGCTAATTAATGAAACTCCATGCTCTGCATTGAAAACTACAGGGTCCTAATTGTGGGTGAAAGAAAATCTCAGAGAGGTTATGAGAAAAATTCCTCCTTATCTGATAGCTGCAGAAGCAAATAACTTTCTGCATCAGAAAGCCAATTCAAAGAAAGAAATGACACTTCACAAAACTATCAATCTTGCTCTTCTGTCCAGAGTGGAAATTTGTGTAAAAACAACTAATTCTATTATATCTTTTATTTTAAAACTGTCATTGGAAGTGTTCTTTGTACCAAGAATACTCAGACATCTGAGACTGGGACTATGTCCTGTGAAATGTCACCTCGAATCCCTCATGTATGCAACTCTCGTTGTCTTACATAATAATCCAGCCCTGGCTCCTCTCTGTTTCCTAAGGAACATGAAGGTTTCTGAGGCTTTTTTGTTATGCCCAAAGAGAAAGACTGCCATTCCATCTTCTCCCACATGCAGAGGTGAAAGCTCTTTTCATGTCTTGGGGATTCTTTATTCAAAGACTCTGAGAGGTTTTGCCTTATTTAAATAATATCCATTCACCTGCTTTAGATTTCTTCAGAGCTCCTATTACCACCTACCATACCATACATTTAATTGTCTTCTACCTCCCCACACTGAAATTTTAGGGGCAGGAGAGCAAAAGCGGACAATTACTGGTTGGATAAATGACTGAACAAGTACCTACTAAGTGCTCAGCAGTGTGCTATGTTCTAGCAAACAACAGGGAGCCAAATTATACATCGTCCTTGCCTCTAGTGAAACTCAAGAGTCTAAAGAACCATGTAAGGATATCCCAACTGTGTTGCTAGAAATGAGGTGACAGCACAGGCTCCCCCAAGTACAAGGTTCAATCATAGGTCTGTCATTTACCAGCTGTGTGACCTTGGCCAACTTATTTCAGCTGCCGTTTCCTCACCTGACAAGTTAAACTGATCATCCCTACATCATGGGGCAGGTGCCCAGAACCAACAGCCCTTTCTTAAGCTCTCTCTTACAGGACCCAGAATCGACACTTCTCTTGCAAGCAGCCAGAGCAGAGCCATCTGAATAGGAAAGCAAGTACAAGGGGCACTGGCACACTTAGAGCCCCTGCTTACTAGGCCCACCCTTGGAAAAGCAGACAGGCAGCTTCAGCACAAGCCAGAAGCAGCCCCTGGACACTGCCAAGTGCAAGCCCCAATCAGAAGTTTATTAAGGAAACTGGTTATTTAGAGACAGGTCTAGGGGGAGGGGAGGGGGGGCTTGAGGAGACCTGGGTTCCAATGGGTTTCTTCTAGGAGAGGGTGGGGACAGAAAGAACAGCAGGAGAAGAGGCCCCCAGTAGATAAGGCTGACCACTTAGGACAGTTTGGGATCACTGATAGGAGGTCCCTGGGCTCTGTACAGGCTCAGCCAAACCTCCAAGGTCCTTAACCTCAGAACACCAACATGCCACCATTTTCCATGTGTCTCCTCCCTCTTCTCCAACCCAGCTGAGAGCAAAGAAAATGCCTGGGCAGGGGCAGTTGCAGGTTCAGGCACCAGCACCACCATTCCCAGGGGTTTAAGGGGAAGCTGGTGGTTCACACAGGAAACAACACACTCACCAGAGGATTATGACCACGGACATTTCTCCACTTGGGCACAGGCTCCGGTAACACCTGCAAGAAAAGAAAACAGGGGAAGCCGGGATGGCTCAGTGGGTTAAGCGCTCACTTTGCAGTGCTGGGGACCGAGGATCGAATCCTGGCCCTGGTCCGTGTGGACCCATATGCTGAACTAGGGAGTCCCCCCAGTTCAGTTCTCTCTCTGTCTCTGTCTCTGTATCTCTCTCTCTCTCTGTCAAAAAAATTAATAAAAAAGAAAACATCAGAGAGCTGCTGTTCCTCAGTTCTGAGCTCTGTGAAGGTATGTAAATGTTGAGGGGGTGGGAGATGGAGAAAGAATAAAGATTTGGGCACCCAAGGTTAGCCAATATAGTTGAGCAATCCTCTGTGAGAAGCCACAGCTCCGTATGAACTGACTTCCTCATGTGACATCCAGAAATGACTTGAGAACAACTCTATCCATCCCTGTATACAAGCATGTGCACATGCCACCTCTCCAGCTGCTGTGTGAGCTCTCTGAGAGCAAGGCAGGTTCTCTCAATCCCAACTCCATTTATTTGCTCCATCCCAGCCCTTACTGCCCACCACATCTGGCTGGGCAATGAAGTGATAAAAGCCAAGAAGCTACTTCAGGCTAAGGCTTAAAGCCCAGCTTCCTGGCTTGAGAGTTCTCCCAAGACCTTGGCAGCTTGCTCTGACTCCATTTCCTCCCTCTGCTCTTCATCAGACACACTGACAGCTAAGAGTCATGTTTCTTTACATGCTCCCTAAACTTTGTGCAGGAATGTACTGGAAAGGATTTAAATGGTGTTCTTGGGACTTTGAGAGTACCCAAATCCATTTGAGGACCTTCAAGTACATGTGAGCATAGGTCACAAGAGGCCATAGGTCACGAGAGACCAAAGGAAAGTAATACACAGGACCCTTGAAAAGTCACCTCCCCCTACTTTTATACCTTTGCTCATGCTAGGTCTTCCTGCCCAGTATGCCCACCTCACCTCATTTCAAATCAACTTTCATTGCATGGAAAACTCCTATACATCCTTCAAAACCCAGTTCAAATACCATGTTCTCTGTGAGTTATTCCCTACCTCTCCAAAATCCCTCTCGTTTTTTGGGGTCTTTAGCATTCCATTCCTGTCCCCTGAGTAATATATGCTGCACCACCTAGGCCCACACAGCCCTGACCTGTGCTACATCTGTGGCATTGTCTCTCAACAAACTCTTATTGAGCATCCACTGTGCCATATGCTATGCTAGGCACCAAGGATACAGCAAGAGCAAACTACCCAATCCCTGACGTCATGGAACTTTAAACTTACTGGAGGAAGCAGACATTAATCAGATTACCACAGAAATCAACATATGTTTGCAAACCTCTAAGAAGTAATATAAAATAGAAGTAGAGGGGACAGAAGAACCTACACCAGGGAGGGTAACCTAGTTGTGGAGGTCAGAAAGCAATGAGCTGAGATTGGAAGGCTGAGTGATTTCCCTAAAGCAAACAAAGTTCATACCATAGAACAGGGGTGGAAAATTGTTTTGGCTCAGGGGCCGCTTTGTGGAAACGAAGGTTAGCAGAGGGCCACATCTTTTAAAATAATTGCATTTATTAGTTAACTTTGCATTTCAGAAGATACAAATTGTATCATAAAAGTCTGATGTCTTCGCGTGCAGGCCGCAGTTTGCCCACCCCTGCCATAGAAGAACCAAACAAGGACATGGGGCCTGGAGCCAGCAGCCTGAGCTGGGGTCTGGCTCCACCAGGCACTAGCCATGCGGTCCTGGCCAAGCCATTTAACCTCACTGAGCCTCAGTTTCCTCCTCTGCAGCTGAGGTAATAATAGTACTAGCTCATAGAGACCACTCTTGTAAGGATGAAATCAATTAGATAATATAACGAAGCCTCAACAATGCCTGACATATAGGAGTGTCCTCATTAAATATTAACTATCTTTGCTGCTATTACTGTTGTTGTTCACTGGCTCCAAGGTCTTCAGTGGGATACAAGGACAGTTGATCCTTGAACACAGATGCGAAGTGCACAGGTTCACTTATACATGGATTTTTTTCAATAACTACCTATACTGTTTTTGATCTGTGGTTGGGAGTCTGAAGATGTGGAACGTTGCCAGTATGTATGACCTACACCATTTTATATAGGGGACTTGAACATCTGCAGAATTCGGAGTCTGCGGGGGGTCATGGAACCAATCCCCCACAGGTACCGACAAGGGTAGTTAAGTTTAGAGAGTCAACAGTTATACACAATTTTGATGGCACAGGGTTGGTGCCCCTAATCCCCATGTTGTTCCAGGGTCAACTGTACTTCTAAAGTGCCACTGAGAGTTGTATCGCTCAGGACATGTGTGTTGGGAGTCCTTAAGAACTCCCACCCCCTGCCTCCTGCCTCCCGCCTCCTCACGTTTGGTGATTCATTTGGAGAACTAATAGGACACAGTACATAGTTGTGCTCAGAGCTAAGATTAATTACAGTAAGAGGATACAAAGCAAAATCAGCAAAGAAAAAGGGCACATAGAACAGTCTGGAGAAAAATAGTCACAAGCTTCCAAGGGGCCTCTTCTAAGGGAGTCACACAGGACACACTCAGTTCCCCCAGCAGCAAGTTGGGACAAGATGTGTAAAATGGTATCTACCAGGGACGATGGCCTGACCCTGGGAGTTCAGGGTTTTTAATCAGGGCTTAGTCAGACAGCCAACCTCTGCCTGATACACACAAAAATTCCAGACTTCCAGAAAGAAAGCAGATGTCCAGAATAAACCATACGGTCTGCACAGTGTAGGTACAGGGAATCACATCTATCATTAGAAAATGGTGGGAACTCACTTAAAATCTAAGTTCCCACATGCCAGCCAAGGGCCAACCTTGCAAACTAGCCTCTAAGGCTCCTATGTTAACTCTTTTCTGCACAACAGGACATAAGCACAAATAATACAAGGGCTAAACAATGTTTATTATTTTTATCAAACCATAATTTTTCTTTAAGACTTATTGTTTGAGAGAAGGTGATAGAGACAGACAGAGAGAAGAGGGAAGGACCCAGAGCAGTCTCCATAGCTGTACCTCATTAGTTGTGACATGGTTTCATTCCACACAGGTGGATGTGGAGCCAGAACCAAACAGGGGGCCTCCCACATTGGAGGCGAGAACCTTCACCACCATCTCAGTGGTTTCCAGTTGTGAGCAGTTCAGCATAAGGGTTTGCATGGGCCTGGGCCAGAATTCTATCCCTGGACCTCGTGGTTGCAAGGCAAGAGCTCAACTTGTTGAGCTATTCCGACATCCCAAACCACATTTTTTTTTTCTTGTTTTTATTTTTAGATTTATTTTTATTGTTTCTGACAGAGAGAGAGAGAGACAGACAGAGATACAGAGACAGAGAAAAGGGGGAGGGCCCAGAACAGTTTCCATAGTTGCACATCATTGGTTTTTCCAGTTTCATTCCACAGGTGGGCGCAGGGCTGCACAGGGCAGGAACTGGGCCGGGGTTTCACCCCAAGAGGACTGACCTGGGGGCACACCCCAGTTCATCATACGGGTCTGCATGGACTGGGGCCGGGATTCAATCCTTGGTCCCTGGGGCTGCAAAGCGAGTGCTTAAAACCCACTGAGCCATTCCAGTTTCCCCCACATATATTTTTAACAGAAGTAAAAACAGGAAAGGAAAGAAGGAAAGAAAATGACTCCAAATGTATGGAAATGATAGGATCTGCAATAACAAAAAAGAGCCATAAACAGAAAAAGATTACTCCACTAAAATCTATAAGGAAGAAGAGTCAAGGAATTGGTGCAGAGACAATTCTTAAACATCTGTGAGATTATTTTTAGTGACTGTGTTCTAAATAAACTAGAAATTATGTTAACTGGCTATGCATAGTGACACTCCTGGTATCTCAGATGTACCACTGCAACATTCTAGACATGCTCAATAGTCTGACTTCTTTCAGATGTAATCTCTTCCTAACCAGGCTGTGGGGAACTCTATACCTGTACTGTCCCATACAGTGGCCATGAGCCACATGTGGCTACTATGAACTTGAAATGTGGCTAGTTCAAATGAAGATATGCTGTAAATATAAAATACATTCCAGACTTCAAAGACTTAGCGTGAAAACCAGAACACAAAATAACTCATTGATGATTTGTATACTATCTGTTAATGTGATAACATCTGGAATATATTACATTACATAAAATATTCTCTTTGGTTTTTTTTTTTCAGTGAGGCTATTAGAAATTTTACATTCCACATGTGGCTTATATTTGTGGTTTGCATTATATTTCTGTTGGACAGGTATGGTCTACACTCCCTATAACTCTGTGAAGCTTTTGCAGGTTACATCAAACCCATTGTGGAGGATGTACCTCGATGTCTGTAGAGTTGGAGAAGAACTCCAGGCATGTCGTTTTCCCACTTGCAATATTGCCCTCCACACAGACCTGGCAAAAGACAAGTGCATGTTAGAACAAGAAGTCAAGCATCTGGAAGAATATCAGGGAAGAATTTCTAGGGAAATTCCAGTAAACAGCATAACTGGTTCAGACTTCTGTGTACACAAAAATCCCTCCACAGGATACCACCAAGGCCCTGTGGTTAGTAATAACAAACTGGCCCTTCCCTTCAGTGGCAGGCTCCAGGCCCACTGCTGGTGGCCACAAGACCATTGCCCTCCATGACAAAACCTACCTTACATCAACCCCGAGACAATACAGATTGCCCTTCCCTAGCTCAGCCCCTCAGACTCTTAGATTTCAGGCCTAAGCATCCTGCCTTCTTAACTAGAACCTAATGGCTTTAGAGTTGGGAAGATGTATATGTTATCTAGAACCTAACTCACTGCTTTGTTCAGAAAAACATGCTGAGCCATGGACTGGAGATTAGGATGGGGGAGGACTTGATTGAGCACCTTGTTGCAGGCCAGGCCATAAGATGGGTAACACACGCCATTACCACATTTAACCTCACCAAAACCTATGGAGTAGGTCCTAACATTTTCACAGAAGAGGCAAATGAGGCTTGAAGAAGAGAATGAAACAGGGGGACAGCTTGAACCTATATCTCCTCATACTTACTGCATTGTTGGAGTGTCATGGCACTGGACAGAGGGGCCACAGCCAGCCACCTGGCATCTATCTATACCAAAACCAAGGAGCCTCCTACAAGTAGGGAAAGTAAGTGTTTGAGGCAGTGGTTTTCAGTCTTGTGTACATACTAGAATCACCTGGGAACTTTTAAAAATCTATACAAGGGAGCTACAACCCAGACCAATTGCAGCACAGTCTCTCAGGTGGGACTCAGACCTCAGTACGTTGTAAAGCTCTCCAGGTGATTTCAACCTGCAGGAAGGCTGTACACCACTAGTCCAACAGACATCCTGCTTGAAAAGCACCAGAGGAGATTCCAGACCCTGAGTCAGATTCTAGGTTGGGGTTCTCAAACCTGCTGCCCAGTGACTCTGACAAGGCTCTGCTCAGCCAGGCACTGCTGGTGACAAGGGCCAAGTGGCTTTGGCTCCAGCAGATCACAAGAGGAAATAAGCACATCTATATAAGAAGATACAGTGGCCCTTGAAAACACATTAGACGTCCCGAGGGCACACACAGTCAGAGAAGGACCCATTCTACTGCACAGTGACCTTTACACCCAGGCTGGAGGCACCCAGAGAAGTGTGGGCTACTTAGGTGACTTGCCCAGGGTGCCAGCCCTAGAAGGGGAAAGAGCTAGGAATCACACCCAGGCCTGGCAGACCTCCTCATGACCCCAGTGGAGCTTTAGTCACACCCTCTATTAGACATGGGGTCAGAGTGGGCTGTCTCACCTTGCCCCACCTACTGTAAACTGTCAGTTGGCTTTGAAGGTTTCTTCCTAGTTGATCCTAATGGGAATCCAGGAGAGCTGGACAATCACACTTGCAACAGATGCCAGGCTACCCTCCAATCCTGGCTCCTTGCCAGCTCACTTCTTTGGAACTTGAAACTACAAAGTGAACCCAAGGGAGTGCAAAAAGGGAGATCCCATTAGGGAACTAGTAGATTTGATTTTTTTATTGCTATTCTTTAAATAAACTACTTCTCCTCTTCCTATATATTTAAAAAGAGCTCAACTAGGGATGCCGGAATAGCTCAACAGGTTGAGCATTTGCCTTGCAACCACAAGGTCCAGAGATCGAATCCTGGCCCCAGCCCATGCAAACCCATATGCTGAACTAGGGCGTGCTCCCATGTGGAAGGCCCCCAGTTCAGTTTCCTGCGGCCCCATATCCACCTGTGTGGAATCAAACTATATGTTGAAACTAATAATATACAACTATGGAGACTGTTCTGGGCCCTCCCTCTTCTGTCTGTCTCTCTCAAACAAACAAATAAATCTTAAAAAAAAAAAAAGAGCTCAAAACCAAACATCATTCCACACAGACTTTGTTTCTTTCCTGTTCACTGCAAGGAACATGTTTAGATGTTCCAATTGTTCCAATTCCCACCATGAAATCCTGAAAACTGGTAAATGTAAGGCCTTTGGTTAACAACTGGTTTTCCTAGCATAGCAGGCAAGGCATGAAGAATCTCACAATGTTCACCTGTCATGGAGGGAAAAAAGAAAGCCCAAGCCAAGGTTAATTTTTCTTTAAAGTGATATCTAAAATATTATAAAAGGAGACCACTGAAGAAAATACAAAAAAATCATAAAGTAGAAAATACTACCCATAATCCACTACTGAGAGATAAACATCATTACATTTTAGCATATTCCAGGCAAGTATTTTCTATAAGCTTATGATTTTTGAGAGTCTTTCAACTGCTTATTGAAGGCCTATTATATGCCAGGCACTGTAGACTCAGGAGCCAGTCCCAGCACCCAGAGAGCTCACAGTGAACGTGAGGATGGGAGGAAATTAACATCAAATTACAAGAAAAGATGTTCACCATGCTATGGGAGCATGTGGCCAGCCTGGCCCGCCACTCTGTGATGTGCCAAAGTTTACCTACACTTCCTTCAGCTATTAGACCTTGATTCCAACTTCCCATGATTCCAACTAACACTGCATTGCATCACCTAGCCTTATTTTTAAATAACTTAATATTTTCTGAAAATAGAAGTTAAGCATCCTCATAGTAGGAAATAGAGAAAAGAATAAAATGAAAATCACTCATAATTCGAGATAAGCACCATTTAGATGTTTAATCAGAACAAAGATTCCCAGAGAAAACAGTTTCAAGCTCCAAAGCCCCCACCAGAAGACCTAAAATATATATTGTCCAATTAAAGACCCTAAGACATCTTCAGTAAAAAGGAAAATTGCCCAAATATCCAACAACTGGTGAACAAGGTGTGGTACATCCATACAATGGAATACTACTGGCAATAAAAAGAAATGAAGTTGTGACACACACAACAACATGGATGAACCTTGTAAATACCATGCTCAGTGAAAGAAGCTAAGCCCAAAAGACCAAATGCTATATGATTCCATTTTACAGGAAATGTTCAAAAAGGCAAATTCATACAGAAGTAGATTAATGGTTGCCCGAGGCTGGGAGAGTGACTGCAAATGGGCAGTAGGTTTCTTTTCCTAGTAATAAAAATGTTCTAAAGTTAGACTACAGTGTTGTTGCACAACTCTAAATTTATTAAAGTTCACTGAATCACACACTTAAAATTAGTGAATTTGAGGATATAAAAATTAAACACAATAAAGCTGTTAAAAAAATAAAAAAGGAATCCACTTTAATTTCATTTAATATTCAAAAAACTACGTAGTAAGAGACTCCTCCCACACCCAAATCCTCTCTTCCTCTCTCTCATACACACCCACAGTTAACACATCCCAACTTACCCTTAACCAGACAGAAAATTTCTACATTAACAGTTTGTAATTTTTCTTCCTGTTTGTTTTTTTTTCCCTATGGACAGTTTATATATTATATATTACTTCATTTGGATCATACATCATTTATTTTCCACCTCATAATGAGTACCTTCCCAGGTCATTGAATATTTTTCAAAAACATGATTTTGAATAGCTGAATAATATTCCATCATATAAGATCTCCTGTGCTTGCTTCAGCAGCACACATACTAAAAAAAGAACATTTCCCATGGCTTCAGAGGAAGGAGTCTGAGGCCCAGGTATGGAGATAAGACTTCTCTATCCCTGAATATCCTCTTGCATTTGTTTTTTTTATTATTATGTGCATATATTTCTTCACTACCCTCCTGAAAAAAAAAATTTTTATATATATACACACATACATACATACACACACACACACATATGTATATATATATCTCCATCCTGCACTGGAGAGTGCACATGAAAGAGGAACTTACCACTGACTTTTTCTGTTTTTCATTTTCTTTATCTATAAAAGAAAGGAAATCCACTTTTAAACTGTTTGAAATGATTCACTGTTCTTTGTCCTAATTTGCTAAAGCATCACAAAACCAGTAATTTTTATTCTTGCTCCCATACCTAAAAATGTTTTCCAATGACACCTGTAACCCACATTGGGTGGATGGACGCAGACCCACAACTGTCTACCTTTGTGTGGCACTGCATCTGCTGCCTAGGTCCTGCTGGCATGTCTGGGCTCAGCTTTTTTCACTCGGTATATTATACTTCCCACTTTCCACACATTGTATATTGATGTCCTCACAGAGTGGCCAAGAACTGGCTGCAGGCATGCATTTAGGCAAAGGACTCTGGTTTCTCCTCTAGGCTCAGGACTAATATCACAGCCCACCCACCTCACAGATGGTGCTGAGGTGCCACGGAACAGCCCAAGGCCAAAGAATGCCAGGACTTGGTTACAACAGTAGTTCCCATTTCCGAAGTGGAGGGTCTCCACTCCCTGTGGGATAGGAAGGGTACCAGAACCTAACCCACCCACCACGGGCTGGGGGTTGGTATCTGCAGCTTCCAGCCCCCACCTCCTGCCAGGCCAAAAGAATTGGGCCAGGAGTGGAATGGGGTACTGGAGTAGACCCCCGCCCAGGAGAAGTGGGGGGGGGGGTCTCTCTGCTTTTTAAAGGGCTACTAAGCTCCAAACAAGAAAGGGGACCAGAGCCCCACCCACTCTTGTCTGCTCACGTCTGAGGTACCAGCGGCGGCTGTCCCCGCCCCTCCCTACAGCCACCAGGAGTGAGTCCCGCGCCTCCGAGGAGTTTCAGGTTCAGGTGGGTCCGGAGCCGGTCTGAGCCGGTCCCAGGCAGACGAAGGAGGGGCGTGGGGTGGAGCCTGCTGAAAGACACCCATTGGGCCGCGTTAAGCCGCCAGCGAAGTGGAAGGGAGATGCGTTACCCCAAGGCCTGGCCCGGCGCTGCTCCTCGCGCAGCCCCGGGCCTGGGGCACGGCTGCCAGTCCCCGGTTGGCGCAGCAGCTGGGTGGCCCAGCTCCGCAGCGGCCGCAGCAGCATGGCCGGGCAGACGGATCCCGCAGGTCCCAACTTCCTGTGAGAGCAGATACACATCAGCGTGAGTGCGGCTGGCAGGGTGGCTGGCTGGCCAGCCCCGAAGCGCCGCCTCCATTCCAGTGCTGGGCCAGGACTCTTAAAGAGAACCCGTCGCATTTCACCCTCTCTCCAACTAGGAAATCATTCAGGGTGAGGGGCTCGCTGTTTGCAGCCAGAAAATCTTCCCGATAACAGGACGCTGGCAGAATGAACCCATGACTTGGCAAAACTAGGGGACAGATGGCCAATAATACCAGCGACTGATTGGTTAATAACTGCTGGAGATTACTTAATAGAACACACGTTCAAATAGAAACCTTGCACACACTGTGTCATTTATTATTACCAACAACCCTGCACATGGATATTGTCACTCCCCTTCTCAGAGCTGAGCTGATCCTTAGAAACTTAGGTAACTTGTTTAAATGATCAGAAGTACTCGTTTCAGAGTGGAGCTGGAATTCCAGCCCACTTATCTTGCTTCTCAGGCTTCTTTTCTCTCCTCTGAACTTTGACGTATCCAGAGTCTGGACTGTAAATGTACTAGATCCCTCGTAAGGTATTAAAAAACAAGACAACAAAAATGAATCCTAAAATTTGTATGGAACTGCAAAAGACTCTGAATAGCTAAATTAATCTTGAGAAGGAAGAACAAAGTTCCCTGATTGATTTCAAATTATTATTACAAAACTACAGTAATCAAAACAGTATGGTACTGGTACAAAAACAGACACAGAGATCAATGGAATAGAAGAAACCAAAATAAACCATGTATATATGGTCAATTAATCTACGACAAAGGAAGCAATAATATAAAATGGAGAAAATACAGTCTCTTAAATAAGTGCTGTTGGGAAAAAGTATCTTACATCACATACAAAAATAAATTCAGGAGATACCAGATGGCTCAGGGGGTTAAGCACTGGCCTTGCAGCCCCGGGTCAGAGGATTGAATCTTGGCCCTGGCTGGTGCAGACTCACATGCTGAACTGGGGTATGGCCTCAGTTCAGTTCTCCCCAGGGTGAGCTTCCCATGTATGAGTCACCCCTCCCCACCCCCATTTAGGCCCCCAGCTCAGGGGGCATGCCTCCCATGTGGAAGGCCCCTGGTCCAGTTCCCACCCTGTACGGCCCCCCACCCACCTGTGTGGAATGAAACTATGTCTAAAACTGATGACGTACAACTATGGAGACTACTCTGGGCCCTCCCCCTTCTCTCTGTCTCTCTTTATCTTGTCTCTATCAAAAACAATAAAATAAATCTTTAAAAAAAAAATTTCAAAATGGATTAAAGATTTGAATGTTAGATCACAAAACGCCAGAAAGAAAACATAGGCAGTAACCTCTTTGACATCTGTCTTGGATATATTTAGTTGGACCAGTCTTGTCAGGCAAGGGCAACAAAAACAAAAATAAACAAATGTGATTACATCAAACTTAAATGCTTTTGCACAGTGAAGAAAGCCATCAACAAAATGAAAAAGTAACTTACTGAATGAGAGAAGCTATTTGCAAATCATACATCCAAAAATATATAAAGAACTTATATAACTTAACATCAAGGGGGGGGGGGGGAGAAAGCCAGGATGGCTCAGCGAGTTAAAGCACCCACTTTGCAGCAACAGGGACCAAGGATTGAATCCCAGCCGTGGCCCATGCAGACCAATATGCTGAACTAGGGTGTGCTTCCCATGCAGGAGGCCCCCAGTTCAGTTCTTGCTCCTCCCTCCCCTGGTCAGCCCTTGCCTTGAGGGGGCGCTCCTTCAATGCAGGAGCCTCCCCCCTTCCCCCTCCTGCCCTGCACAGCCCCCGCCCACCTGTGTGGAACAAAACCATGTTAAGAACTGATAACATACAACTATGGAGACTGCTCTGGGCACTCCCCTTCTCTCTGTCTCTATCTCTGTCAAAAACATAAAATAAATCTAAAAAAAAACATGATTAAAAAATGGGCAGAGGACTTGAATAGACATTTTTCCAAAGAAGAGATACAGATGACCAACAAGCATATGAAAAGATGCTCAACATCATTGATCATCAGGGAAATGCAAATCAAAACCACAATGAGATATCACCTCACATCTGTCAGAATGGTTATTTTAAAAAAAGTGCTGGTGAGGATGTGGAGAAAAGGAAGCCCTTGTACACTGCTGGTGGGAATGTAAAATGGTACAGCTACTACAGAAAACAGTACACAAGTTCCTCAAAAAATTAAAAATAGGGGATGCCAAGATGGTTCAGTGTGTCGAATGCTCACATTGCAGCCCTGGGGTCCAAGGATCGAGACCCGGCCCCAGCCCATGTGGACCCATATGCTGAACTGGGGTGTGCTTCCCGTGCGAGAGGCCCCCAGCCCAGTTCCTGCCCTGCGCAGCCCACCACCCACCTGTGTGGAATTAAACTATGTAGAAAACTGATGACATACGACTATGGAGACTGCTCTGGGCCCTCCCCTTCTCTCTGTCTCTGTCAAAACAATAAAATAAATCTTTTTTAAAAATTAAAAATAGAACTACTATATGATCCAGCAATCCCACTTCTGGGTATTTATACAAAGAAAATGAAAACACTAATTCAAAAAATATATATGCACCATTATATTCATTGCAGCATTATTTACAATAAACAAAATGTGGAAGTAACCTAAATGTCCACTGATAGAAGAATGGATAAAGAAGATAGGGTATGTGTGAGTACTCAGCCATAAAAAAAAAAAAAATTGAAATATTGCCATTTGTGACAAAAGGATGGGCCTAGAGGGTATTATGCTAAGTGAAATAAGCTGGATACAGAAAGTCAAATACTATATGATTTCACTGACATGTGGAATCTAAAACACAAAACAAATGAACAAACAAAACAAAATAAAACAGCAACAGGTTCATACATAGGAAACAAAATGATGATTACCAGAGGGGAAAATGGGATGAGGGAAGAAACAGGAAGGGGATTAGGGGGTAGAAACTTCTAGCTATAAAATAAACAAGTTACAGGTGTGTAATGTATAACATAGGAAATGTAGTCAATAATATAATAACTTTATATGATGGTAGATGGTAATTAGACTTATGGGTCTCATTTTGTGATGTATATTAATATTGAATCACTATGATGTACACCTGAAATTAATAGGATATTATATCAGTTACATGTCAATAAAACAAAAACAAAACACACCCAAAATGGAGTCACTTATGCTAAGCCCCATATTACCAAACCAAAATTTAATTATAGCTCTGGCTCTCCCAGAAATGGTTTTTTAAACCAGTGAATCAAGACTTACTAACTAGTGCAATCTGTCTAGGGCAGGTACACTGCCTGATAGACCCCAGCCATTCCTGAAAGGAAAGTAACCGTGCAATATCCAGCCAGCTTTTTTGCCTAGAATAACTTCCTTGTTCCTGCTCCCTTTTACATAGAAAAGTCTTTCATTCTGTACAGCTCCTCAGAGCTCCTTTTTATCTGCCAGACTGGAAGCTTGCCCAACTCAAATTTGTTTTTGCTGAAATACTTTTTAAACTTTTTAATATGCCTCAGTTCATCTTTTAACAAAGGCACAACCAATATGGGACACACTATGAGTGGGTGGGGAAGAAACCTGTAAAACCCATCCGTATCAGCAAACATTCAGCCCAGGTGTGATACAGACGTGGCCCAGGCCCTGACACCTATTTTGTAAGGAGCAGTAACTGTGTGTATGTGCCCACTGCAGTGCTTGGGTGCAGGGGTTTCCCACCTCTCCTAGAAGCTGAAGACACTGGAAGTCATCTTGTGGATAGGGAAAAGGAAGTCATTTGTGAGAGGGTTCACTCCGTCTCTAGACTGCTGCCGGAAAGCCGCAAGCCCACACTGTGCTTCCTATAATATCTGCCACAGACCTAGCACAGGGCAAGTGGTCCCCTCCATAAAGAAACTTTAAGATGAAGTTCAACCTTCTTTTGTGAATAGTTTGGGATGAGACTATTGGAGGTACCTGCTGATCAGATTTGACTGAATGAAATGGACTGAAGCTGAGATGGGTGGGATCCAAAGAAGTCTGAATGGACTGGGCTTTTGGCCAAATTATCCAAGACAGAATTTATATCACATAAATTGAGCCAAACATACTTCACATCCCATAAAGAAAAACTCCAAGGTGGTGAAGCTATGGTTTCATAGGAGCACTTGTGAAAAACACAAACTGGATTACCTTTAGGGCCACAAGCTGTTCTATGGAAGGAGGAGCACCAGTGGGCAGCCAAGATAAAAATATGCAGAACAAACAGGCTCACAGACCCAGGCTGTGGTCCCCTGGAGGCAGGGGTAGGGTACGAGGCCCAGGCCGTCAGGTCAGACTACACACATGCTACCTCTACTAAACGCCAGGCGCTAGGGACGCTGAAGCGGGGAAGCAGGCCGGCGGCGGGTCCTTGCTTTTGTGCAATTTAGATTCTTAAGATATGCACCTACCCGTTAATGATAAATGCTGTGAGGAGAAACTGTGGCTACTTTTGACAGAGTAACCAAGCAGGTGCCAGGCGAGATGACCAGAGTCTGGGGTGGCAGGGCAGCCGTTCCTGGATGCTGCCCCCACCCCACTCTCAGGAAGCACTTCCTGTGAGGAAGCTGTGAAAAGCTGGACAGCGGTTGCCACCGCTTCCGGGCAGGGCGGGGTGGCGTTAACAGGCAGCTGGCCTGCACGGTTCGCCCCAAGATCTGCGGAAACGCAGCGGGTTAATGCCAGCTGCCAGTTGAGGGCGCGCACCCAGGCACGCATGCGCCCTAGTGCGGGCCGCGAGGACGTCCGCGCGCATGCGCCCGCGGGGCGGGCCGCTGAGCGGAGCGAGTGGGCGGAGCAGTTGCAGCGGCTGCACTAGGTCAGGTGGAGTCGTTCTGAGGAGAGGGGCGTCTTCAACTGCTGCTGCTAGGTCTGTGGGCACTATGATATTCCTGAACCCGAAGCATCGCCCCTTCTGCTTCAGCGTGAAAGGCCAAGTGAAGATGTTGCGGCTGGTGAGGGCTGGCCGCGGGGTTGTGGAAGTGTGAAACCATGCTGATGGGCAGTAAGATAGCTATAAAATAGGAAGAATGCCCTGTCTTCTCTTCTAACCTCATCTTTATCAAGGCCGCCCTAGAGGCAAGGCATTTTGTTATGCATGCAGAGGAAAGGAGAAATAAGGCACTTCAGGGGCATCACATACACACTCATAAAGCACAAGTGTTATCTGCCTGAATGATTTAGCCTACACTTAGACCCAAAACCAGACACCCAGGCTACCAGGTGAGGCAGCTGTCGCTGCACTACTCAGAAGTCAACAAGATGAGAAGACTAAGGGGTTCCTATGCCTTCTGTGTTTACTTACTGTAAGTCGGAAGTTTGATGTGACCAAGTTCAAGGTTGGTACAGCCCAGAGCCAGGACAATGGAACTGCCTGTTTCTAGGGCATCAGACCTACCAGGAGCATTACAGTCAGTTGAACAGAGGTCTGGAGAGAATGAATGAATCATCATTTGGGGCAAGGTGACCTGGCTAGTTAGAGAAGTTGAAAGTATCATAGGAGAATATGTTGAAGAAAAAAAGGGAAGGAAAACATCAACTTTTAATTTTAAAAACGTGGCATATAGGAGAGGAGGTAAAAATAGTTAAGGTTACAGGGAAACAGTTCTTAATATGAGGAAGAATTTTATATTGGGAACGTTCCCAAAATTACATGGCCACTTGGGAAGGCAGTACATTCCCAGACAGCAAAGATAACAAGCATAGATGAGCACTTAGTGAGGACGCTGTAACTAGCCAAATAAACAGGTTTCTGCCATATGCACACATTTCCATACATCCCAGTCATGCCTCTTTTAGATGTGTGTGTATATGGCAGAAACCCGTTTATTTAGCTATTTTAGAAATGATCATTTTTACAGCTTAAACTTGCATTCAATAATCACTTAATAAATCATGTGTTTTTTTGTTTCCTTATAGGGACTAACTATGGCATCTATGACCTTTTTTATCATCTCACAAGCCCCTGAACCATACATTGTTATCACTGGATTTGAAGTCACCATTACTTTCTATCTCATAATTTTATATAAGTTCAGACTTGATCAATTAATTACCTGTATATTTTGGCCTTTGCTTGTAAGTGTTCAGTTTTATTGTTAGAATTAACTGCTTTTTCCGGCCGCCTTGAGATATTTTAATAAACTCTATTCTTTAGTTTTCTTAAGTCTGTAAGGAAACTCTGATAGTCTTAGGAAGGAGGAACTCTACCCATTGCTAATGTACTCTGTATTGTCCCTGGAAGAGATTCTCAGAGAACCAGAGCAGTCACAGCATCAATTTCCTGAGCTCCGTCTAAAACTAAATGTGGCTGACCCTTTTTGTTAGGAGAATTCACTTAAGTATAGATCTTCAAAGAAACTGAGATTTAAGAGCATGATGAATAAAATTATAGAACAATCTTAATCTTTACCTCCCTTTTAAAATACATGTTGATAATGGCCTCAAATTTGGGGGATCACGAAATGGAATCAAAATAATTAGAGAGGCTCAATAAAGCACAAAATTATCTTAATGCCTGCAATCATTAATGCTGAATAATTTTTATCTCATCTTGTAGAGCTTTATTTAGTACCATATGGATTTCACCTACCATATTCATAGCATTAGGAATAACTGCCTAGTGTAGTTCCCAAATGGTTCTATAAACTGTCAAAATAGGCAAATTGAAGATGTTAGTAAAAGTGTATGTGGTCCTTTAGCTTGAAATATAAGCTGGTTTAGGGAAAACAGGGATTTCACCTCTCTCCCCTCTTTCATTTTAATAAACTTATGTCTTTTCCCCAGCATCTTATCTCCACAGGTCTCCCTCCTACAACCCTCTGCTGCACTTGTCTCATCCTCTCAAAGTGCTGATATCTAAGCTGATAATCTCTATTAAAGAAAGAGGACTTTAGAGCTATTCTCAAATCATAAACATGCCTTAAGGAGGTACCTACTGGAACCACCTTTGAAGGCCAATGATGAGCATTTCAGGCTAATCACAGAAAGTGAGCCCCTTACAGTCAGGAGAGTAAGTGCTGAGAAAGTCCCATAAGGGGAAAGCTGGGAATTAGATAGGATCTTCATAGCACCTCTCCAAACTCCTACTTGATCTACACTTTAGAGCTAGACCTGACTGCAGGGAGGTCTAGGAAAAGAGATAAGAAAACCTTCCTCAGATATATAACATTACTTAGTGGCAAAAAAGGCTAAGCTTAATTACTGTAAGGATTTCTTCAAGGAGATGATGAACATGGTCCACATCTTTTTAATCTTGTACTCAAAAAGTTGGATAGTGCTCTGTACACTCTGCTTTTCCAGGGCTAATGAAATTAGCACATTTCAGCATTTATTTTTCTCCAAACTAGTAATTCTCTGGAGCTTCTTGCATGTCCTGGTAATAAACTTGGAGCTCTAAGTTTAACAGAGTACACTGAGAGGGAGAGTGGCCTATGTGTAGCATGCTGAAAGTAGTCTAAATCTCTGAGGATCAAACTTTACTGATACTGAACTCTTTTAGGAATGGTACTGAATATTACAGTCAACTAAGTTATTGCTCTGTCATGAAAGCCAGGTTCCTCTCTGCTCTTGATCTGATAAAATCATTTATTCAACAAATATTAATAAGTAAACTGCTAATCCCAGATCTTATAATGGGTTCTTTGATAAGACGAAACACAAGTCTTATGTCCGAGAAACTTTCAGTGTAGCCAGGAAGCTAGACTGATGAGCAATTCAGTGTAATAGGTGCTGTGGCAGATGTATGTCCAGGATGGAGGCACTGGCCAGGGAAGGGAACCAAATCATAATGGGTTTTCCTGAAGAAAACTATGCCAGAGCTGAGGGCTGAAGGATGTAGTCAGTCAACTGATACGAGGATGAAAGGGCTTTTCCAGTAGAGGGACCAATGTATGTGAAGGTACTGGGGGAGAAAGAGTATGACCCTCAAAGACCTGCATCTCATTGTGAATAGGGAGAATACTGAGTTGTGAAGAAGAGGGAACAAGAGTGGAGGCTCCAGAGGCAGTAGGTGGTCAGAGCATGCAAAGCTTTGTATGCCCTGGGCTTTAACCCAAAGGCCACTGGAAGCTTTTGGAAGTTTTTAAGTAGGAAAGTAACATGATTAGTTCACATTTTAGGAGGCAGTGTCAATAAAGGCTTGAAGAGGAACAAACACTAGAGGTGGGTCTCTGAGACCACTTAAAAGTCTGTCGCCATAATCCAGGCATGAAAATGATAAGGGCCTGAACTAAGGTTATAACAGTAGCTCGGGAGAAAAGGGATGTCAGTAAAATAGAATGGATAGGACTGGGTAACCAAGGACAATCAAGGACACCTGCCATTTATATAACTGTTTTGAGAGGAAAATGAGATAGGAAGGAAGAATGCATAGGAGGAAGAATAGTTTTAAGGAAGGGCCAAGGAGAGTGGTATGTAACAAGTTTCATTCGAGAAATGCTAGGTTTTCATTGCATATGAGATATTCAGATGGAAATGTTGAAAATGGGTCTGAAGGTTAGGAGAGAGAAGTTGGAGCTGCAGCTTTTGGGGGTCATGACCTTGTGTTGGAAATGAGCTCTGGGACTCGCAAAAATGGCTCTGAGAGAGTGTAGAGCAAGCGATAGGTAAAACTGGGAAATACCAACATATGGGATGAAAAGCAGGAATAGCCAGAGAAAGGGAGGAGAGGACCCAAGGGAGACCCATGTCACAGAAGCCAAGAGAGGAGAGCATTTCAAGAAGAAAGGAGTGAATAACACCACATGTAAAGAAAATCCAGGAAAAAAAACTATTCAGAGACTTTAATAGAGGCCCCTGGCGACCTGTACCACAGTGGTATGTCTCAACTGGACATGTGACAGTAAAGCCATGGGAATAATCAGACTGAGCAGGGAAGGAGAGACAACTATAATTAGAGGGGCTACCACTAAGTTGAGGAAACATGATCAGGGACAAAGAAGGGTAATTTGTGGTCCCGGAAGAGTGGCCATGAGAATGGGAGCCAGACTTCACTGATTTGGAAGAAACTGTTCATCTGCACTCAGATTTAGTATGTGTATCACTGATTCAAAGTTACGGTAACTGACAGTCTAGAGCAGGACTTCTCTGATTGGTCCCCTCGAATGCTCCAAAGACAAAACAAAGTGAACTGACCCAGGATTTTGTGGTGGGATCCAAGTGCAGCCTCAAAGTTTCTGTGAAATCTGCATTTTTATAACTAAATTTACATGCTAATCCATGGCATATTGATGTTTTAATATAAAAACGTTTCAAATGACCATTAAGGGTCACTGATGTTACAGGGCAAGTGCATCCTTTTTTTATTTCCTGTGGTTCTCTGCACAGCCTAGAACACTGCTTTTATCCAAAGCCACCCATATGTACATATCCAAATTATTCACAGGAGGCAGGGCTGCCTATCTGAAGTAGAGCAAAATATGGAGCACAGAGGGATATCAACCTAGGACAGCTATTCTCAATAGTAACTGCCAAATGCAAGCTTTTTTCCTTCCTAAGTGTATCCAGTCTTGACTTATCTCCATTGACCCTCTTCCTAGTTTTTTTTTAATAACTACTTTTCTACGTTACCAGGGATTTGAAATTTTATATTTCTGTGTCAACAACTTCTTCCTGTCTACAGTTATCTGCAAACATACATAAACCACTCCAGAATAAAGACACTTTACCGTTCCCACGCTACTCATGCATTCAGAATGTAAGTTGCACCTCTTAAAGCCACAGTTCAAAATGAAATGCTTCATTTCAAGAAATCATTAGATGAATCATAAGAAATAACAGCATAATTGGACAGCCATTGCATAAAGATGTGTGCGAGTTTTTCCTAAAATTACCACTTTTTCCTAAGTGTACACTACTTTAAGTTTTATTGCATTTTAGTAACACAAAATTGACTTACAATGTAGACTATTTTACACTTTCTCTTATTAAAAGTGAGCATTCTGACTTCCCAATGTACCATTCTACATTAAACCTCCCACATAACATATCATGCACTCCTAAGCAGATAAGTTCTCCCTTCAACTATTAATATATTCAAATAAAAAAGAAATAAGCCAGTTAAGTAGTTAAATTATTGGTGTATCACAGGTTAAGAGAATACCAGGCATCACTGTAGACCAAATACAAGATAGGTCACATTTTACTGTGTCAGTTTGATTTCATAAAAGATAAACACTAAATAAGTTTAATAAAATACAACTTTCAGTATCTTTAGGAAACTAATTCACTTTTTTTGGTGATCTTCATATAAAGCTGACCTTTCTATTCTGTGTTTTCAGGATATTATGAACTCACTGATAGCAACAGTATTCCTGATAATCATATCTCTGTTAGCACTGACACCAAAAACCTCAAAATTTATGGTCCTGGGAGGGGTAAGTAGAGGGCTCTTTGGTTTCTTCCTTTAGGTTTGATCAGAATTCAGATTTACTTGAAAAACAGATGTAAGAACAGAAAACTACTGTATTCATCCTTAGGGCTCCTAAGCTAGTATATAGTATCCAGTGGCTTAATATTTTTTTGTATGAATACATGCCCTGAATAACATGAAGGAATATGATTTCACACTAAAATGAAGTTACCCAAATAAAGATGCCCCTACATATTTCTCCTAGGTATGTAGGGCTAGATTAGACTAAGAAAGCCTAGACTAAGAAAAGCAATTGGAATGGATTACAATACTTACATCTGAGAAATATAATGTGAAACAAAAATACTATGAATGAGTTTCATAGTTAAGGTGAGATAGACTATTCTGAGCTCATTTCTTGTCCAGGTCCTTCTTCTGATAGAAAATAATAAAAGATGTCTCATAAGGCAATGGTAGGAAGCCTTATAATTCAAGGATTACTTTGAGCACTACTTGGAGAGACACAAATCAGTTTAATCAGACTTTATCCTGGACAGCAAGCAAAAAATAAAAGAGTGTCAAGTAATATAGTCCCATCTGATAGTCTCCTGCAATTTCCTATAGGAGGTTCAAAATCATTTGGCTTTTCCAGGTTCTGGTCTAAGAAAAGTGAGTTAGAAGGTTATTCTTAAAAAAATCTCCCTCATGCTTCCTTGTCTTTTCATAGTATGGGCCACTTAGGAGAACTGACTGCTCTCAGATAGCCATATATTTCAGAATCCCTGGTTTTTCATCTCCCTGCTTAGGCCCTAAGCACCTTCCTGAGGGATGGGAATTATTCTAGAAATGAGGTAGTGCTGTAACAGTAATTTCCCCCAGCTGTCTAAAGATAATTGTATCCCTCTACTATGGAGAAAGAGGGACTAGGCATAGGATTTACTGTCATTCACTTATTTACTCATTCATTCCTTCTCCAAGTGCATTATTAGGTGCTGACAAAGTGTAGAACTAAGCTATCCAGTGCGGTAGTCACTGGTCACAATGGCTACTAAGCTAAGGTGACCAGATTTTAACATTGGTAAAGCGGGACACCATTGACCGGGGGGGAGGGGGTTCTTGATTAAAAATTTGGTCTATCTCCCGCCGTTCCCTAGCTCGTAGTGCATTCTTTCCAAAAATCAGGACTTTTTTTAAATGCGGCAAGACGCAGGACAAATTGTTAAAAATCGGGACTGTCCCACCAAAAGCAGGACGTCTGGTCACCTTATACTAAGCACTGGAAATATGGTTGATCTGTACTGAGATGAGCTGTACATGTAAAATACACATTGGATTTCAAAGACTTACTGCCCAAAAGAAGGAATATAGAATATTTCATTGATAACTTTTTATATTGACGACATATTAAAATGATATTTTGGATACATAGAGCTAATTCAAATATATTATTGTAATTAAGTTCACTTGCTATTCTTCACTTTTTAATGTGGCTATTAGAGAATTTTAAATTAATTATGTGGCTTACACTGGTGTCTCATTTCTCTTGGATAGCAGTGAACTAGAATGTGAGCCCTTTTCCTCAAGTTGCTTAGAGCCTAATGCAGGAGACAGATGTACAATCAGCAATATGTAAGGTGTTGACAGTACTTCAAGGTACAGAAAAGAGAAAGCAACTACTACTCTCTGGCAGTGGAATTGCAGGAATAAAGGCAAAAAGGGAGGATGGTTCCAGGCAGAGGAATCAGCCACATGCAGAATACCAGAGTTGTGAAAATATAGGTAGGAGGTACTTAGTGTGGTCAGAACCTAGGAAGCCACACTTGAGATTCAAGGTGGAAAAGGAGTGGTGTCTGAAGCCAGAAAGCCAGACTTCCCAGCCACTGGATGGACCTGACCAAACAGCATGCAAGGAATATGACATCTCCCTTCTGCGGCCCAGGCACCACCACTCAAATAGCCATCAGAGTGCTTAAAGACCATGCTCTAGTTTATTCCCTTTGCCTCAATTTTATTGTCCTACGGCTTACTTAGAACCCTGCCCCTTACAGGGATGTAGCCCAGCCTTTGAGAAATCACTGTGGATCATTATATCATTCCAGTTCTCCAAAGCTTTCATCACAGCTACTATCACCATGATTTAATCTTGAGCTGATGTTAACTGTGACCCTTTCTCCAGTAGTGTTTGCAATAGGAAAGTTAAACAGTTGAACATTGGAGACATAAATGTTGACTGATAACTCAGTGTCAGTAGGACTTTAAACAATACATCCAGGGGCAAGTCAAGAGATCCAGACGACTATTTATTTCAGGAGCCCACACTCCTGCAATGTTATTTCTGCTCACTTAAGTTATCTTTTCCCTTTCTCTAGGGAGGTTCTGGGAAAACTGGGGGATGAAAATAGAATGATCTCTGAGGTCTCTTATTTTAGTATTAGGTGTCAGAGTAGGAAGCAAACCCAGTACCCTAACAGGAGAAGCCACCAGTGGGCAGGTCACTTAAAACCTGTGTGAATGATACGCAGTCCAGAGCAAAGCCACATCAGTGACACTATGTTTCTGTTTCCAGGTGTTTGGACTCCTGACAGTGGTGTGCTGCATTGCCGATGGGGCTTTTATGTACCGGAAGCTTCTATTTAATCCTAGCGGTCCTTATCAGAAAAATACTGTTCATGACAACATATAAGCTTTGTAATTTTATATTCTTTTTTAGTTGATGCTAAGTATTAAACGTATCTCTTTATTCTTCCACATGGTTTCCTAAATTGTTCTCATTTTAATCTTAATACGGGAACTGGAAAAAGAGATTTAGGAACTCTGTATCCAACTTTCACCCTGATGGCAACTTCCAAGTGAGGGCTGGGAGCGCCTGGATCAGGTCGGATGGGACTGGGTTTTCCCCGCTGCCAGGACTGGTAGCAGAGAAGGAGACCACGCTAAATGGTCTCCGGAGCCCCCTTCCTGGCGGGCTGGCAGCACAGAGGTGGTGGGGTGACGACACTGAGTTCCAAGTCTAGGCTGCAGCTTTGCATCCAGGGTGGTGACGTGGGTCACTGGAGGGCTTGGTTTGTCCCTGGGCAGCGAGAGCTGGGTGCACACGCGAGGGCTAGGCAGCTGGCAGCCGTTAGGGCTCAACGCTGGTGACCAGGAGCGAGCCGGCCTCCTCGGCCGGCCGTGCAGGGTCGGAGACGCAGGGCCAGCCTGACATAGCCAGGCCTGGGGCCCACCATGACTTCTAAAGACGTCAAGGAAACAAGGGCCTTGAAATTCCGGGAACAGACCCGAGGCCCTACGGTAGGAAAGAAGCATCCCGCCCCGAACCGTCCTGCGCACTCAACGCGTAAAGCACCCTTGGCCCAGCAATCTACACACTCAGTGCACCCCGCACCCTCAGAGCAGCTCGCACGCCCCCTACGCCAGCCGCCCGCTGAACACCAAGTGTCTCTGAGCGAATCTGAGAAAGCGGCCATCCAAAAGCGTGCCAAGGCCCGGGCCAGAGTCCCGCCCACCTTCAGGAGCAGCTTCAAGGGTTTTTTCTTCTCACCCACGGGAACATTGAAGGTCGTGAGGCTGGTGAGCAGAGAGAGCTGGTGACCCCGCTGCAAGGATGCAGGGCACATACAGGCCTCTGCCTGGGGGGAAGCTTCCCTAGGTCCCTTTGCCAATCACCCTTTTTTTCTGCCTCAACTTTCCTCCCCCTCTCCCCCTGCTCCTCCCACACACTCAAACCTTGCTACTAAATTTGGCTTCATTTTTCCTGTCTTTTATATTTCTCAAGTTTCCCCCTTCATTAGGAAAACAAGGTAACAGTAGAAATGTATAATTAGCAAATGCAAATAATGGAATTGAACAATAAAATTGATTAACCACTGGTCAATATAACAGGAAAAAAGGGAGAGGTGACAGCATATATTCAAAGTTAGAAACCAGAAAAGGAAATAATCATAAACACCAATGAAACTGAAAGAATCCACAAGAGTACTTAACAAAATTAATACATTTGAATAACTGAATGAAATATTCAATGAAATAGCTGATTTTCAAGAAAAATATAAATAACCAAAGCTGATTCCAGAATAGAGCAAAACCTAAACAGACCATATAAACACTGAAGAAAATGAGAACTTACCAAATGAGTATCTTTCAAAAATGTATCAGACTCAGGCTTTTCACAGGTTAACTCTTTCAAATCTTCATGGGATGTAATTCTGATACTCTTCACAGCTTTGCAAATGAATAGAGACAGAAACATTTCTGAACTATTTTTACAACGTCAGTATAACAGATATCAAAACCTGAGCAAGGGGTAAGCTGGGATGGCTCAGCAAATTGAGCACTCACATTGCCGGCCCGGGGTCCGAGGATTGGGTCCCCATCCCAGCCTGGCCCCTGCAGATCCATATGCTGAACTGAGGTGTGTGCTTCCCACCCCAGTTCAGTTCCTGCCAGGGCAAGCCTCCCATGTGGGAGACCCCAGCCCACACACACTTGTGGAATGAAACTGTCAAAAACTAACAATGTGCAACTGTGAAGACTGCTCTGGGCCCTCCGCCTTCTCTCTCTCTCTGTCTCCCTCTCTCTCTGTGTCAAAAACAATAACAATAAAAATAAATTAAAATAAATTAAAAAAGACCTAACCAAGGTCAGAAAAACTAAATAGAAATCTCACTTGTATCAAAGCAATAAGTACTAATATATTAGCAGAAAATATTCATCAGTACTTGTTAAAAATACACCATGAAAAAGAAACATAGGATGATTCAATATTAAACTATTAAACTAATTCAACATATTATAAGTTAAAAAAATAAAAAATTAGGACATTATATCAAGTAAGGTAAAAAATCCATTTGACAAAATTCAACATTCATCTCTGATTACAAAAGAGAGAAAAGATCAGTAAAATAGGAATATATAGACATTTCATTGACATTGTTCAAATAAACCCAAAAGTCAGCATCATATATAATTATACATCAGAAATATTCCGCTTTTGGCGCCCCGCCCACCGGGCCGCAGCAGCACCGCAGCTTGCTTGCCAGCGTGCAATTGGGCTTTTGGAGCCCCGCTCACCAGGCCGCTGCGGCGACTCTGCCTGCGCGGAAGTGCGCGGCTGGGCCCTCGGCGCCCCGCCCACTGGGCCGCTGCGCATCACTGCGTAGTACGCGCACTGGGCTCTCTGCGCCCCGCCCACTGGGCCGCCCCGCCCACAGGGCCGCCCCGCAGCACCGCTGCCTACTCGCCAGTGCGCGACAGAGCTTTTGGCACCCTGCTCGCCAGGCCGCCGCAAGCACCGCTGCCTGTGCATGGGACCGGCTATCGGCGCCCTGCCCACCGGGCCATGGCAGCGCTGCTGCCTGCTCCCGAGTACGCAGCTGGGCTTTTGGCGTCCCGCCCACCAGGCCTCTGGGGCGTGGTGGACCGTGCGCAACTGGGATGCCTGCCGGGTCTCCGCGGTGTCATTGCCTGTGCGTGGGACTGCGCGGCCCACCAGGGCCTCTGCCAAGCCCCAGCCCATCCAAGTGCTGCCCTGCGGGCGTGGCTTACAGATAGGATTGAAGGAGGGGCAGCCAGGAGGAGGAAAGACCAGAGCTCCTGCGCCCCGCCCCCACTGAACCACCAGCCCCCCTGATAAAAGAGGAATCTGCTATTGTGTCTCAGGCCCGCCCTAGCTCCTACTCACATGCCCCACCCCTGGCCACACCTTTACTACCCTGCTATCTAACAGCTAAGACAGCAACCTGAAGTGCCCCAGGACACAGAAGCTGTCTGCTTCCCCCAACCCTCTCCCAAAATCTCCTTCTCCCACAACTGAGTCCAAAAGAAAAAATAA
>PVKE010006357.1:0-54764 GCA_004027555.1 Craseonycteris thonglongyai | reverse complement strand
AGCTACCTTCTCCCAATCCACATTGGGCAAACACCATAGGGTATTAACTCTCTCTCACTTTCAGGAGGCAAGTGCATGAGTGCCAGAGGGGTTCTATGGGGATTCCCAACACCACAACCCCATAGAAGCCCAGGGGAGAAAGTGACAGTCAGGCAGTACTGAGCCAGTGGCATCAGCTTTCACCTGCACAGAGCTGGTGGATGCAATGGTGGCCAAGTAAAAGGTGAAGAGCAAGGATGCGAAATGGGGCAGAAGTGCTATCCAAGACAAGGAGGGAGTACAGAAGGAAAAAGAAGAGGGTACAAGCAATATCAAAATTTTGGTTCCTGGGATAATGCCTGACAAGTTGGAAACCAGAGATGCAGCAACTAGAGGGTCAATTTAATAAGCAGTTACCATGGACATTCAGGACATTTGAGCCACAGGCTGATGACACATGGGAGATCAAAACTGGTCTCCACATACATCTCTAAAGGTCTCCCTAGAATAGCTATTTCTTTGCTCTCCTAAATTATAGTAAATTCACCTGCAACCAAACTCCAGGTGAAAGTAACCCATGTAGATGAAGGGTCATAATGATAAGGGCAACATCAATGTCCAAATGATTCACTTATATACATTTTATTGCCTGAGAATTAAGAGAGAGAAATAAGGAGAGGAAGAAACTACTCCTGCTATGATGCAAAGAGCAGGGGGCTACCTGTGTAGAATGACTCAGAAGAATGAAGATCTAAATGCCCTAGCCAGTGAATCATGCCAAGAGCCCTTCGTCACAGTTTGAACTCTTCCTTAACATTTTCTCATTTTCTATTTTGTCTCAGCTTGCATGAAAGGAAGGGTACTGAGCATGGTTTATTTGAGAATGCTGACCTATCACAGCCCACTCATAGAAAAAGACTCCCTTTTCCCCCGCAGCCACCTTAAAAGTGTTTCTAGAGAGGGCAACAACCCCTATAAGATGTGTAATCTTTATCAATTCAGCAAAGGGGCTATCAAAGCAACAAAGATCACATGGCTGTTAAGATAAAGATTTGGCAATTCCAGGGTGAGCTTATCAAGGTTTAGCAGTAAGAGAGTTTTGTTGCTTTGACTGCATTTAAAAAGTTCATTGATTTGTAGCTAATACCAAGTTGTCATAGTTTCATGAGTAACAGCTTGCAGTTTGCAGAATCAAAGCCTTTTCCTGAATCAATAATAGCAGATTCACTGAGGTGGCCTCAGCATCTGCACAGAGGGGAGAAGCCAAGAAAGATGCCAGGGCAGAAAAAGAAAGCAAATTTTATCAGACCATAAGTGGTCTATAAAAGAGGAAAAATGACACTCTCCTTCCCAAAGCAGCAAAAATGGAGCCTTTTTAAAAAAGTTTTATGGATTAAATATGTGCATATGCACATGTAATCAATTGACTTTACAATGTGGGGGAGTCAAACTAAAGACGTTTTAAAGCTCACCAGTCAGATTAATCTTCATCAGGACAGCTTTTCCACATCCTGAGCTTGGCATAACTGAGCATTTTTCTAGACCCAGCTTTTTGGAAAATATGAACCTGCACACTATAGGCACACACACACTATATATGTGTGTGTGTGTGTGTGTGTGTGTGTGTATATATAGTCCCTGACTCTACCAAGATATATTCCTAATAATAGTTTAATGTTCTGTTGGACTTTCAGCACATTTTCTCAACCTACACAATTTGAGTTTCATAGCACTCACGTTAGTTGAACTGAGAAAGCTATTATTTTTATGCCTCTTTGACTGAGGTAAAAATTAATCAAAGAAATTAAATAAGACAAAGAAATGGAAAGATATTCTGTGTTAATGGATTATAAGAATCAACATAGTTAAAAATGGTCATATTGCCCAAAGCAATATACAAATCTAATGCAATCCCCATTGAAATCCCAATGGCGTTTTTTGAGGAAATAGAACAAAAAATCATCAGATCTGTTTGGAATCACAAGAGACTCCAAATAGCCAAAGCAATCCTGACCTCCCCCCCAAAAAAAGCTGAAGATATTACACTCTGACTTCCATTTACACTACAAAGCAACAATAATCAAAACAGCATGGTATTAGCAGAAAACAGATACCCAGACCAATGAAAGAAAATTGAGAGCCCAGGGCAAGAACTGGGCCGGGGCCTTGCCCCGGTGAGGACTGAACTGGGGGTACTCCCCAGTTCAGCATATGGGTCCACACGGGTCGGGGCCAGGATTTGATCCTCGGTCCCCGGGGCTGCAAAGTGAGCCATCTAACCCACTGAGCCATCCTGGCTTTCCCTCTTCTTCTTTTTAAAGAAATCCCTCTAACATTTCTTATAATACTGGTTTGGTGTTGATGAACTCTTTAAAATTTTTCTCCTCTGGGAAGTTCTTTAATCTGTCCTTCAATTCTAAATGATAGTTTTGCTAAGTAGAGTAATCTTGGTTGTAGGCCCTTACTTTTCATCACTCCAAATATTTTCTGCCAATTCCTTCTGGCCTGAAAAGTTTCTTTTCTTTTTTTTTTAAGATTTATTTTATTGGTCTTTTTTTACAGAGCTAGAGAGAAACAGAGAGAAGTGGGGAGGGCCTAGAGCAGTCTCCATAGTTATAGGTCATTGGTTTTCCACATGGTTTTGTTCCACACAGGTGGGTGGGGCAGGAACTGGGTTGGGGACCTCCTGCATGTGAGGTACACCCCTTCGAGTCAGGGGCTAAACTGGGGAGAGAGAACCGAACTGGGGGCCTCCCACATGGGACGCACACCACAGTTCAGCATATGGGTCCCCATGGGCCAGGGCCCGGATTCGATCCTTGGTCCCCAGGGCTGCAAAGTGAGCGCTTAACCTGCCGAGCCAACCTGGCTTCCCTTTGCAAAGTTTCGGTTGAGAAATCAGCTGACAGTCTATGGGAGCTCTCTTATAAACACTACCTGCTTTACTCTTGCTGTTTTTAAGATTATTTGTCTTTAAGCTTTGCCATCGTAATTATGGTGTGTCTTGGTGTGGATCTCTTTGGGTTCATTTATTTTGGGACTCTGCAGTTCCTGGGCTTGTGTGTCTTTTTCCTTTGCCATCTTAGGGAAATTTTCTGTCATTATTTCTTCAAATAAGTCTTCAATTTCTTGCTCTCTCTCTCTCTCTTCTCTATCTAGTACCCCTATGATGCTAATGTTGACACCCTTGATACTGTTCCAGAGATCTCTTAAACTAACCTCTTTTTTGTTTTTGCTGTTCTGATTAGGTGTTTTCTGCTACCCTAACTGTCAAACAACTGATTTGGTTCTCTGCTTCCTCCAATCTACTGTAGATTTCCTCTAATATATTCGTTATTTTAGTTATTGTATTCTTCATTTCTGACTTGTTCTTTTTTATATTTTCTATCTCCATTATTATGTTTCCTATCTCTTTGTTAAAGTTGTCAATGAGATCATTGAGCATCCTTATAAATAGTTATTTTTAACTCTGAATCTGGTAGATTGCTAGTCTCCATTTTATTTAGTTTTTTTTCCTGAAGCTTTGTTCTGTTCTATCATTTGGGACAAGTTTCTTTGTCTCCCTGTTTTGGCTGCCTCCCTGTGTTTATTCCTATGATTTAGGTAGGGCTGCTATGTCTCCCAGTATTATTATCATATAGCAGGTGTCCTATGGGGTCCACTGGCATAGTCTTCCTAGTCACCTGAGCCAGGTGCTCCAGGTGTGTCCCTTGTGTGGGTTGTGTGTGCTCTCCTTTTATAGTTGAGCCTTGGTTGCTGTTTGTCCATCAATGGGAGGAACTAATCCTCACACTATTGGTTGTGAGGACTGGCTGTGACTAGAGTGAAGGAACAGTTATGCAGAGGCTGACCCTATAAAGCAAGATTCAGTTTACCAGGGCTCTGCTGCCTGCCCAATCTGCCCTTTGGGTGAGTCATCCATGGGGGCAGCTGGGTGGTGCTCTGGCACAAGCCAAAGCTGCACACCATGTGTGATAGTCCTGGGGCCTCCGTGGAGGAACCCCACTTCAGGCCAAGCTCAGCCCCAACCCATACCCTGACCAGGTCCACTCGGAATAATCCACAAAATGCTATGCAGATGGTAGCCACCCACACGGGGCGTGGAGGTACCTTGAGAGGCCAGACCACAAACTAAGGCCAGCTAAATGCCGAGATGGGTGCAGCTCAGCAAGAGGTATGCAGTATGTCTTGGGGAGATGCTGCTTGTTTGGAGTTTGTGAACCTTTGAGAGATTTTAGAAAAGTCCACAGAATGAGCCAAGACTGGTCATTTGTATGGAAAATCTACTGGCAGTGGCTTGGATGGCCCGCAAGTTTGCTCAGGCTGTGTCTCAGAGAATCACCAGGGCAAGACAAACAACGTCAGCAGGTTGATGGAAACACAGATATGGTGGTCACCTGAATTTGCATACCTGGAAGGGGGAGGGTTTAACAAAGAAATAATAGATTCTGCCAGCCCTCTGTCTCAGAAAAAGCTGCCTCTCCAGCTCTCATCCTGAACCCAGACAATTTAGTTTCTTCCCATATGTCCCTGGCGCCTTTTGAGCTGCTGCCCCAGTGCTGGAGCTCAGAGCAAGTGAGTCCCTCAGCCAGGAAATCCATGAGCTTGCTCCAACATTGTGCCAGAGCACTATCCACCTGCCTCCATGAATGACAAACTCCTCTGTCTCACTCAGCCACAATCTCTGCTGGTTTTCACAACCAGAAATTGTGGGGGCTTCTCTTCCAAAAACTGGAACCCTGGTCTGGGAAGCCAGGTGTGGGGCTGAAACCTCTGGATCATCAGCAAGTCCTCTGCCGCCAAAATAACTCTCTTGATTTTTAACCTCCACACATGGGTGTGGGACTAGACCATTCCGTATTTCCAGCCGTTCTATCAGTCTCAAGGTAGCTTCTTTTGTAAATCCTTAATGGAAGGACTTCAGGTGATTCTCAATGATAGTTGTTCTATACTTTAGTTGTAATTTTGATGTGGTCAATAGAGGAGGTAAGCAAGCACCGTGTTTAACTACTGTGTTATCTTGACTGGAAAACCCTTATGCTCTTTTTTTTTTTAAAGCAATCTATTTTGAAAGCAGGGTTAATCCTTAACACCTTTGTCCTCAGTTATGTCAGCCCTCTGCTAAAGCAATGGGATGTCTCACCTTCAAGGACTGGAGAGTCCTGGAGCAAACCAAACTATTGGGAATAAAATATCTCAGCATCAAACTGTCCATCGAGCATGTCCACCTGTATGTTTCAGAAGCAAAACAAAATGTTACTAAAACTTGTGATTCTCCCCATACCCAAATCTGCATTTTCTCTGATCTCGCTCACCTAGAAAAATGGCTTCTCTAGTCATACAACTGCTCCAGTCATGTATCAGGAAACATCCACCATCTCCAAAGAGAAACCAGATCATGCTCATGCTGCTCCCTCCACTTCCCAACTTTTCTCATCTGTGTCTACCTCTCTATCTCCACTCTTCTGCCCCAACACTAGCTGTTATCTATTCTCTGAATTACTGCAGTGACCTTCCAACTGGTCTCCCTGCTTCTACTCTTGCCACTTTCCAATCCCTTTCCTACAGAGCAGCCTAAGTAATCTGACCAAACCCATCAGAACATGTAGAGAGTCTACTCTGTATCCTTTCAATTGTTTCCCATTGCACTGACAATAAAATACAAAATGCTTAACATAGTTTACAAGGTTCCACATGTCTGTCTTCTGCTTTCCTCTCTAGACTTACAGCAAGCTACTTTGCACCCCAGATTCCAACACTGGCCTTCCTGTGACTTCTGAATGCTCCAAGAACTTCCTTCCTTCTGAGCCTTCACATATGCTGATTTCCAACACCCATCCCTTTGCCTTCTATTCAACTTTCTATCCCAGATTTCTCAAAGAGATATTTTCCTAAACTTTCAACCCAAACTAAGCCCCCAAGTTACAGTCATAGTATTTGTTTCTTTCCCTTCATAACAGTGATTGTTATGTGTAGTTATGAAGTGCTTTATGAACATTGCCTGTTAAGTGCTTGCATCCCAATTAGACTTAAAGTGAAGAGAGCCAGTCTATTTTGCTCATCAGCAAGCACAATCCCTAGCACGTAGTAGGGACTCATCATTTGCTAACCATAAAATTGAATAAATTGTCTCATATAATTAGAATAATAAAGGAAGCAAGATGACGGAACCTTAGGAAAAAGAACATATAAAGAGTAGGAAGAGAAGCCAGCAAAAGCAACAGAAGGATCAGGAAAGATTTTGAAGGAGCTACAACTTGGGAGATTGGGCACAGAATTTTTACTATATGCCATAGACAGCAAACACCAGTGTTGGTGAGGAATAGCTGGAGCCATCATGCACCTCTGATACAAGTATAAAATGGTGTATGCACTGTGTGCCAATGTGAAAGCTGAACATATGCGTACCTATTGCACCAGCAATTCTACTCCTAGGTTTATACCCAAAAGAATTGTGTGCATACATGCACCCACAAAAACACGTACAACAATGTTTATTGTAGCACAATTTATTGTAGTGAAAAACTAGAACAACTCAAAGGCTAGCAACATTAAAATGAACAAATTGTAATATAGTCAGACAAGAGAATACCATATAGCAATGAAAATGAATTACACTACACACAATGCCTTGGATGCATCTCACAAACTTATTGTTTAACAAAATTAGACATAAAAGAATATATACTATATGATTCTATTTGCTTAAAGTTCAAAATCAGGTAAAACTGCAGTGTTAAAACTCAGAATAGTGGTTACTTTTGGGGAGAGTAGGTAGTGGCTGAAATAAGGCACAGGTGGGGCTTTGGGGAGCTTGTACGTTCTGTTTCTTGATCTGCATTATGATTACTAGGTGAGTTTAATTTGTGGATACTCATTGAGCTATATACTCATGATTTCTACATTCTCTGTTTGCTATACTTAAAAAAAATTTGTTTAAAAAGACAATTTGGTAGTCTTCTATTTAAATTATTTAGCAGTGGAGAAGCTGAGATGGCTCAGCGGGTTGAGTGTTTGCTTTGCAGCTTCAGGGCCCAAGGATTGAGTCCCAGCCCTGGCCCATGCAGACCCATATGCTGAACTGTGGTCTGATTTCCATGGGAGGCAGGGGGAGGGAAGTTTAGTTCCTTCCAGGGCAAGCTTCCATGTAGAAGGGCCCTGGTTTGGCCCCCAGCTGGCGGGGGCATGCCTCCCATGCGGGAGGCCCCCAGCCTGGTTCTTGCCTATGCGACTCCGTGCCCACCTGTGTGGAATAAAACTAAGTCGAAAAACTAATAACATACAACTATGGAGATTGCTCTGGGCCCTCCTACTTCTCTCTCTGTCTCTCTCTCTCTGTCTCTATTTTTCTCTGCCAAAAACAATAAAATAAATCTTTAAATTGTTTAGAAGTGTTTAAAATAGATCATCACTGAATCTTTTCAGAAAATGGAAGTGTTGCTGTGTATGATTCTGAGTGTGCATGTATGTGTGGGTGTTGAACATTGGATATTCTTCAGGAATGCAGTCAGGTGAAAGGAAACATCAGATTTATTATGCTCTCTTGAGTAACTTGGTTTATGGGCTATAGTGTTTTCATAAAAGACTCTCTATTCAATGAGAATCAATCTACTTGTATTGTTAGAAAGATCTTATGTAACCTCAATCCTGTCTATAAAATCCCATTTTACCCTCTCCTTTTATTCATTAAATCATTTAATCACTGAACATTTTCTCTGTATCCATTCCTGTGAGGGATAGTGGGGATTCAGAGAAAACTCTATACATCTTTTCCTAGGGCCTGAGCAATTCAGTGGGGATGCTCACCAAGAGCACCTAGCCACAGGAATAAGATCTGGGACAAGGCTGTCTAGGTTTTCAGCAAGACTAGCTAGAAATTGTATAACCAGAGGAGCAAGGAAGGCCAGAGTCCAGTAGAAGCAAGAACTGGTACCAAGAATCAGAGGTGGCAGGCTAACGAACCTCAAGAAACTGATGCTGGAGAAATCAGGTCAGGAAATAGATGTGAAGATGGCCCAAGAGAACAGTGCAGAATCAAGAGTGGCAGTGGGTGGGACCCACATTGGACACATCAATAAGGGATGGATTGTCTCTAGAAATTTAAAAGCAACATGAGACTGACTAAAAGTCTGGCTGCTTTTTGTTCGTACACACACAAACAATCCTAAAAATGTTAGTTAAATATTCCTGCCTAAGAATGCTTGCTGCAGCAGTGTTTGTAACAGTGAAAAACTAGAAGCAGTGCTTGTAACAGGAAATACTAAATGGATGAATGGGCCATGCTATATTCATGCAAGAGAGCACTAAACAGCCATGAAAATAGATGAACAAGCCCTCTGGCCAACTCCAAAGCGCAATGTTACTAGTTACAGAGGTCTCTACATGGTCTAATGTCATTTACACAAAGTTTTAAAACACATAAAATGAGGGCTGTGTGTGGATCCATGTTGTAAAAGTATAAAAGTACATGGATGTGACCAACCCCAGGGGGAGTGGTGACCGCTGGAGGTGGAGGGGGGAACGTAATCAGAAAGGGTGTGCAGGCCATCCTTGCCTGTAATTCTTTTAAGCCCCGAGGTAGAAAGCACACTTTATTATCTTTATATTCTATTCTCTTTTTACATGTAAGAAGTGGTTTATAATACAAAAATTTTTACCTACATACAAAAACCTACTCCTGCCTGCCAAGGAGGACTATGCCTGCCTGACCCCTCGTCCACCAGACCAGATGAATGGTTCCGAAAAAAAGTTGACACATGTGAAGTTGTCAGAAGCCCATTGTTATTGGTGACATAAAATGGGTATAGGTCCAAGTGGAAAAAAAATCTGTCTTTCTGTCTCTTGCAGTATCTCTGAAGACCAGATAACATCTTCTTAACACTGATGTCATATAAAAAGCTTAACATCCATGTGATAACCTGCCCCCAACCCCATGCACAACCTCATTCCACATAAACTGGCAAGGATGACTCAACTCTCAGATGCTCCCAATCTGGGAAATAGTGTGCTTGTATAACCAGGCGCCGTGACATTTTGGAATATGTGTTGGTAAGGTTGTCCATGTTAAGTAGCTTTGCACGTTGTTATTAGAATCACGTTAGCAGAGCACTACAGCAAATGTCCCATGTCCACAGATGATTCTTTCCAAGAAACCTATTGGTTTGCTTTTCTTCTCTTTTCCTTCTGAATAGCAGCTGACGGACAAAGGAGAGCTGGCCCTGGGCCTTTGATGCCAATGCCAATTGAACAATAACCCTGCTTGTGGCAATCACCCTCTTTGTTCAGCCAGGAGAATGCTGAGGCTGTCGCTCTTTGGATCTCATGCATGTGGGTGGCCAGAGCAAGGTGCATTTGGCAGCCAGATGTAGCTTCTGGGTGGTATGAGCTGACTGTCCACATAGCTCAAGCTTGGAACTTGGCTGGAACTCCACTGACCAGTGCAATCGGAGACCAGATGGACTCGCCTCCTTGTCCTTTGAAGATGGTGTCCTTTATTTAGCTAAAGGGAAGAGGCAGCCAACCATCTGACCTGAAAGCGTTCTCGGGCAGCCCAGTTCTTTCCATTCACATCTCAGAGAAAGGGAAAAGTACACCGGTCGGGGGCAGGGGGGAATTGAAGGAGAGCCTTTACAAGCCACCTTATCCAGTTTGCAAAATCACAAGTACAAACAGACACCAGAGATTTTATTAACCAATGGGAGCTTCCCATTTATTTTCCTGGGGTAGTTCCTCTTAAAAGGCAGGTAACACTTCAGAGAATTTGTCACCATTTCTAGGGGCTTCTGTGGTGTTGCTGCTACTGCTGCTACAACTACTACTGTTGCCAGAGCCATTTCTAGCTGCTGGAACTGCTCCTCACTCCAGACCACCCTCCTTGTGTGTAGGGAGGGGGGCAATCTGGACAGGGCTGTGGGCTGGGGCCCAAGGGCTTTGCCTGCCATGCCTGTTTGTGCTGCACTTAGGTGAAGGTACTGAGTTATTAGCACAGATTCATGGGGAACACTTGTGACCAACACCGGCTGCAGCATAGTGAGTTCTGTCCTTGCCCACAACTGAGTCATAAATGCCTCTAAAATGTAGCTATTGCTGGGCCCTCTTACCTAACAAATCCACCTTGTGTTTTGGGCTCTGTGCTTCAGTCCAGCTTCCACACTGTAGCTTCATACTCTTTCTACTAGTCCCCCTTCAGACAGTCTTTCTAGTGGGATGGTATTCCCAGTTTGGATGAACATGTCATCCCTAAACACAAACCCATTGTCCATAGAGCCTACTCAGCAACCTGCTCATCTGACACCTGTTGGGGTGGCTGTGAGGGTCTGGGAAAACAGGATCACTATGCACAGTTGTACAACTTGTTCACCACACAAGGTCTTCCAGCCAAGATGGGGAATGTAGGCTAAAATGCAGCTATTGAGTCCCATAGATTATACTATCTCCATTTCATCAGGATCTAATGGGTGCAAGTGTCAGTGTTTGACACCTTGTTTCAACTGCTTAGATCACACACCTTTTTTTGAAGAGCAGTTACCCTGTCAACCTCATAGTCCTAGTGGGGGCTGCCAATCTTCCTGCCCTCATACTCAAACACCTACCTTCAGGGGTGGATGCATGGCACAAGCTAGAAAAATCAGAGTCCTTCCCAAAAGCTTTTAGCTAAGGGAAGAGACTTTTGCCAATGGAGTCCAAGGTGGAAGAATGAAACCAGAAGCACCAGTGTTTGCATTTCCCACTGTGTGGAAGAAGCTGGGGTCCAGTAATAGAGAATGAAGCCAACATGCAAGGAAACAGAGAAGCAAGAGGTAGAGAGAGTCCTCTGGAGACCCTGGAGCCTGACTCCAGACATCACTGAAGCTAGTCACACAATCCTCCACCTCACCCTTCACACCTTTTCCAGTTGTCCTTCATGAGACAACAAATCCTCTCTTGGCTTCATCCATTTTGTACTGTTTCCATTGCTTACAACCAAGAGAGCTTACAAACCATTGCTTACAACCAAATGATGAACACAATACTCTTCATCAGATTTTCTCAAATACCAATTTTGCTGGGAAAAGAAACTAACGTTTATTGAGGGTCTCATATGTCTTCACCATGAACTCAGAGATTTTACATATTATATCACTTGAATTCCCTCACAACCCAGCAGTCAGTAATAATCTTCTTGCTTTTCAGATGATGAAACTGAGGCACAAAAACTAAGAAGCTTATGAAAACTCACACAACTTGTGTTGGAAATCTTCTAGAAAGTTAATTCTTTTTATAGACTCGAAAACAAAAAGCTTTGAAATACTCACTATTATCTTATGGAAGGGCTTTCTCCACAGTGATAGCTTCAGCATCAGTCATGCTAGAATCGCAGCTATACCACGTTTTATTTATCAGGAGATGGACATTGGGTTATTTTCGCATTTGGGCTATTATGAATAATGCTGCTCTGAACATTCATGGATATGTTTTTGTGTGAACAGACTGGTAAGCTTTTAACAGCCGGCTTTCATGGCAACTCTATGCTTTGCTTTTCAATGACCTGCCAGACCGTTATCAAAGTATCTGCACCATTTTATATTGCAACTGACAATGATTCAGGGTTCCAATCTCCCCACATCCTCACCAAAACCTGTGATTGTCTGTTTTTATTCTATAACCATTCTAGTGGATGTGAATTAGCCTTTCATTGGGGCTTTGAGTTGTATTTCCCTGATGGCTAGTGTTGCTGGGCATCATCTTTTTTTTTTATTGTTAAATTTATTGAGGTGACATTGGTTGGTAAAAATTGCATAGGTTCCAAATGTACAATTCTACATTACACAGTCTATGTATTTCATTATGTGCTCACCACCCAGAGTCAGTTCTCTTTCCATTACCATATATTTGATGGACATCATGTTTATGTGTTTATTGGTCATTTGTTTATCTTCTTTAGGGAAATATTTTTTTCAAGTCATTGTGTTATTTGTCTTTATATTATTGAATTGTGTGATTTCTATATCTATAATAGTTTAGATACAAGTCCCTTATGAGATGCATGAGTTGAAAATATTTTTTTCCCATCTTTGTGTTGTCTTTTCACTTTTTTGATAGTATCCTTTGAAACACAAAAGTTTTAAAATTTGAAATCCAATTTATCTATTTTGTTCTTTGGTTGCTTATGGTGTCAGATCTAAGAAATTTTGCCTAACCCAAGGCCACAAAAATTTACTCCTTTCTTTTCTTCTAAGAGTTTTATAGTTTTACTCTGATCTTTAGGTCTATGATCCTTTGTGAGTTAATTTTGGCCTATATTTGAAGAAGGGATCCAACTCATTTTTTTTAATTAAAGATTCATTTTATTGTTTTTGACAGAGAGAAAGAGACAGAGAGAGACAGAGAAGGGGGATGGCACAGAGTAGTCTCCATAGGAGTACGTCATCAGTTTTCAACAGTTTCATTCTACACAGGTGAGCAGGTGGCCACACAGGACAGGAACTGGGCTGGGGACCACCCTCATGGGAGGCATTCCCCTACGAGTGGGGGGCTGAACTGGGGAGCCTTCCATGTGGGAAGCTCGACCTGGTGGAAACCGAACTGAGGGCTTCCCACATGGGAAGCACACCCCAGTTCTGCATATGTGTCTGCATAGGCCTAGTCTGCATAGGCCAGGGCCGGGACTTGATCCTCGGATCCTCAGGCTGCAAGAAGAGTGCTTAACCTGCTGAGCCATCCTGGTATCCTCCATTTTTTTACATGTATTAATAGATATCCAGCTGACCCATCCCTATTGTTGAAAAAACTATGCTTTCCTACTCAATTATCTCGGCACCTTGTCAAAATCAATTGACTATAAATATAAGGACTTTTTCTAGAGTCAGAGTTTTATTTCATTGATCTCTAGGTCTATTCTTATACTAGTACCTCATGATCTTCATTACTGTAACTATTTAGTAAGTTTTGAAATGGGAATGCATGACTCTTGTAAATGTGTTCTTTTTCAAGATTGTTTTTACCATTGTAGATCCCTTACATTTCTCTACTCTTGAACAGCTTTAGAAAAATTGAAAAGATAGATTTTCAATATATGCTACACCTCATTTTACCTATTAACATCTTACATTTAGTCTACCATTTACTGTTTAATGATCATGTAAGGACTGACTAAGGTCTTAGGTATAAGATGATCTTGAGAGTCATAGTTACTCATCAGTCTAATCATGATTAAATGCATTAAAGAGCCCTTTCAATTTGACCATGAGATAGAGAACCCAACAAAAGTTACTGAAATTTGGTCCCATGGTGAAATGATGGTCACCGGTAGTTCTCAAATCACAGTTTCCAAACCAGCAGAATGACTGGCCTAGGAGGTCAGATCGTAAGGACTGACATTGGCCTTCAAGTGTAGAAGTCAAAACCCTCAACCTTAAAATCTGACATGCCTAGCCTCACATCCAGCCCCAAGGGCTTTTGTGTGTCTGCGGCAAACATTTCCACCTTCCCCAATTGATAAGGTAAAGGACAAAGAAGGATACAAGATTAACTTCATGATAACCATGTAGGATTGATCTGATATAGGAAAAGTCACTAATGTTATAAAAGCACTTTTTGGTATTCAGGCCAGGCTGACTGTGGCTGGAGGGAGGTTGCTAGGGCTCACAGCACACAGCCAGCTCGATGTACTCTCTGAACTGGGATTAGAGAGCAGGAATTTTGGTGCATGCTTGTTCATCTCCTGCCACAAATAACCCTCATGGTATAGAGTTTGGGCAAGTAGAAGGCTCCTGAGACTCATTTCTGGAACTTAAAGTCTACAGAGGCTCCCATAGCACCTGAGCAGCCATTGGCCAATGAGTTCCTATTAGTGACATGATGGCAGCAGAGCACTGTGGTCACACAGCCTGGGAGAGAGTAACTTCACAGAAGGCATGGCATGTTTGAGTCTCTGCAGAAAAGCTCAATATCCTTTCCCCCACCCTCTACCATGGTGATGAAAGTATGAGCTTCATGGTGTCAAAAACAGGGTGTAATTTGTATGCCCTGTGTTCACTTAAAGTTTTTATAAGTGCTGGTGTGTTATAAAGGCTTCAGAACATAAGGGACCAAGCCAAACCCTAGCAGTTTAGGGTTTCCCCCAGTTCATGAGCTCTGACTTCTCCGTCACCCTGGTCCCGCTAGTGTGGGGATTGGTGCTTGGCTGTAGGGCAAGCTGATGGGGCTGAGGTCAACCCACTGAAAGGCCCCAGGTCTTTCTTCCAGTCCTGAGTGCTGGAGGTTGGGGCAGAGAAGGGGGAGGGGAGGAGTAGTGGAATTAACCATGCCCAGGACTAAAGGTAGGAAGCTGGAGACAAAGGGAGACCTCATCCTGAGGAAACAAGGTCAGCCAGGGCCAGAGACGGGTTTAGTCCTTCTCTCTGAATTAAAGTGGGTTTCCTGTCTGACCTATGACTGTGGGGCCAAGAGGAGAAGAATGTCTGTCTCTAGAAGATTTCAAGTATGGAAACTACTCCTGGGTGGGCAAGGAGGAAAAAAAAAATAGATCTAAAAGGTATAGACCTCACTCCTGCTCCAAATTATTGGCAACTACCTCCAAAAAAAGTGTTTCCTGCATTTCTTATTATGCTTCCCGGGTCTTACCAACGTGAAGTACAAATAATGTTGCATTAGCAAGTAATCCCAAACGGAACTAGTGCCAAATCCCACAGCATAATTGTCAGACTTCTGACCCCGTTGGCATTCCCTTCCCCACTCTGCTCCCCTGGGCGTGCTCAGAAAGTCTTCCAGGTGCTGCCGCGGAAGCCTGGCCCACTGCCTGAGCCCCGCTCCAAACTGTGACCTCAGCCTTCCCTCAGGCCAAGCACTCTGGCAGGCTGTGCTCCGCCGCCCACAAAGAAAACTGTGCTAGGACACCCTGTTACTCTACCACGAGGAGCAAATAGCTCTTTTGTCACTTGTCTTGTTTGGTCTGGGGACTGGTAGAAATGAAGATATCCAGACGAAAGAGCAATCTGGAGTTCAGAGACCAGACGGGCCAGTATGTACTGCATTTTAATGGACACAAACATGTACTGTACAAACTGGCATTTCTAATAATTGCCTTTGATAAATAGCAGTATGCTACAATGCTCTGTGGTTTCATCGTGGCTTTAAAATTAAGACACATAACGTAACTTTCACAAGTGATTTCTCCATTTTATTCCCTTAGAGCTAATCTTCACAGATTGCAAGAGATGATAATGATTATTGTTCATGCGGGTAGGTCTAGCCTGGCAGAAGACTGCAGAAGAAACAGCGCAGCAGTCACCTAGCCCTTGACACTCATGCCACGCCACTTGTGTCTGGGGCTGGAGGCAGGGGATCACTGGGGGAGGCTGTTTGAGGGAAACTTGTCCACATTCCTAGGAGGAAATCTCATTCAATAGACTGATCCATTTCCCTGGTGGCACTGGGTAACGTTTTTTATGTATTAAATTGGCTTATTGCTTTTTCAAATTTTATTGAAATTTTTTTTGCTCAAAAAGCATAATTGTTTAAGCAGATCAAATAATTCAGAGACATATAATAGGCTCTCCTTTTTTCCCCTCTAATTGCACCATTTTGAATTTGCTATTTTTCCTACATTTATTAAAATACATCTAAACCATACTCACATATATAGGAATTTTTTTCCATAAGGCAGTTGTAGTTGTTAGATACAGACAAGTTCCTCTCTTGTGCCAGAAAAACAAACTCACACCTGTGTTCAGAGCTGTAATAAATAACTGAAGCTATCGTGTCAAAACATGCTATCTCTTGTGTGACAGGCACTGATCTCAGCGTCTTGGCTGTCACCTTATTTATCTTTTACAGCAAACCTATAAGCTAGGTATTACTATCATCCCCATTTTACAAATAAGAAAACTGATGCTCAGAGCAGTGAGCAGCTTGTCACTGGACCATAGAATCTGTGAGGGCAGAACCCCTGGTTTTTCTTCACCACAGTGGTTGGCATGCAGTAGAGCTCAATGCACAGACGTTGGGTGTGCTATAGTTAAGTGGGCTCATGTGGAAACAAATGGTGGTGTAGGGTTTGAATCCAAACATGCCCGCCCTTAGCTACCTTGACGTAGTGGCACTGAGCAGGGGGTACAGAGCTTGGCATGTCGGGGCTTCCCCTTATTCCAAGGAAATCAACAAAGCTCCCCCTTCTAAGACTGCCCAGGGGGTCTCTTACCAGTCCTGACACGTTGATTTGCATGCCCAGTAGAGTTTCCTCCTCAGGGCACTGCCCAAATCTTTCGTCTATCTAACGTCCTCATGAAAATGACTCTTGGTGCTCAGATTGTCTACAAAAGCAGACAAACAGCAAACCTTTCTGAAGATTGGCCAAGGGTCAGTACTTCTGTCTTCCTGGCTGAGGAGAAACAAATGAAAAAAAAAAAAGATGAACATGTCTGGACATCCATGTCTATCAGGCATGTTCACTAGCATTATCTCAGTTTACATCCCCAAATGGTCAGCTGAATTTTCAGAGAAAGATGCTGAGGCTCAGGAAGATGTGGCGACTGTCCACAGCTCTAAGGGGCCCAGCCTACACAGTCCGGCTGCCATCCTGGCTTCTCCCACACTCTTCACCTCTGCAGTGCCTTCCTGTTTCACTTAAGAGCTCAAGGCTATGGTGTGTGAGCTCACAGGTGTATACTGTGGCAATTTACACTGCCTTTTAATACCAGCAGCTGCCTACTTTGATTTTAAGACCTGTAAGCAGACAGCATAAGAAAAATTGAAGATGCATGCATGAGTTGTTTTTCCACTATGATTGCAAAAAAAAAGAAAAACAAAATTTCTCCAAGACAATGTCTGTCTGGTTTTTTGTTTCTGTGTTTGGTAGAAAAAGTTTTGGGGAGAAAACCTAAGACTGAAGTCAAATTGACTAACTGAAATCCAGGGAGAAAGAAGGGGCTGGCTGAATACACGTAGAGGGTGTGGTGAGGGGAAGCCAGCTTCCTATGAGGTCCAGGGTAGAATGGAAGAGTGCTGTGGTTTAGGGCAAGAAGGAGGAAATTGAATTCTCATCCTGGCTGGGCATCATGTTGAGGGAAGAGACAAAAACAACTGGCTCCAGGTTGCTTGGGAAGAGGGATCCTCTTTTAAGTGATTCTACAAGCAGGGCCTAGAGGCTGCAGGACTCTGATGACAAATATAAGCCCAATAAAAGCAGCATCACATCTAGGCAAAGCCAGCAGCGTTGAGAGATGAAAGCTCTCTAGCAATGCAGGTAGAATCTCTGGGAATTGGATCATGGGTATGGGGCTGGGCTGGAAGCCTCCTGAAGAGTCTGGACAGTTAGGAGTTCCTGCACCGAGGCTATGGACGGAGAAGACAGCCTCTCCTGAGACATACTAGACAACAACAGTATCACTACCATTAGATCCATTTATACCCAGCTACAGCTGCATGGTAAGAAGGCTGGCAGAGAGGGAAAGGACACTGCAGTCACAGGCCATGTAGCAATGCTTCGGTCAACATATGATGGCTCACATATGATGGCAATTCCGTAAGTTATAATGGATTACAAGCAAAAAGTTTGCAATGTTGAAAGAAAAGGCTGGACTCAACTACGATGTTGAATACATTGCTAGCTCTGAGTAGTTTCAATGCATGAGGAGGCTCAGAACACTGTCCACCCACAATGTGCCCCTGGCTGTGGTCCAGGGGCCCCCACCAGCTCCTTCCCACCTGCCCCTGCACGCCCACACATGCACAACCACACGTGCACACACTCATGTGCACAAACTCACTTCCCTTACCTCTCCTGTGTCTTTATCTCTCTTTCCTCTCATTCCCCATATTCATTTCTCATTCATGCTCTCCCCCCTGCCCCCACCCGCCTTTCTCCTCCCTGTCTCCATTTTGTTATTTTTCTCAAGCTTTATCTCTGGGTCTCTTTCTATCTGTGCTCTCCTTTTATCTCCCTTCTCTTTCTTCCCTCTGTTCACTCCTTCCTTTCTTCCTCCTCCTGATGACTACTATCCCTCCTCTGGCACCTCCCTCCACAGACCTCCCCTAGCCCCTCCAATGTCCCCACGCTAGGCAGAAACACACTTTATCTTTTGATTCATTCTTGCTGTGCCTTTTCTATATTTAGATACAAAAATACTTACCATTGTGTTATAGTTGCCTCTAGTATTCAGTATAGATAGCAACATGCTATCTATAGGCTCATAGCCTAGGAGCGATAGGCTACACCACAGGTGTGTAGTAGGCTGTTCCCTCTAGCGTTCCATGACAGTCGCACAACAACAAAATCACCTAACAGTGCATTTTTCAAAATGCATCTTCATTAAGCAATGGCTGTACACACACACATATTTACAATTGCATATACTGCCTCAAACTCACTCATTAAAAAATACCAACATCTTAAAGGCTGGATTTGAGTTAAGGGTCTGTGAGTGCTTTTGCAGTGAGTAATTTTTTGAGACTTTTTTTAAGATTTATTTTTATTGTTTGACAGAGAGAGAGAGACAGAGAGAAGGGGTAGGGCCCAGAGCAGTCTCCACAGCCATATAGCATCAGTTTTTGACATACAGGTAGTTTTATTCCACAAAGGTGGATGTGGGGCCAAGCATAGTGGGCACCTGGCAGGGGGCCTCCTCCCTGGGAAGCACACCCCAGTGCAGCATATAGGTCTGCCCAGGCCAGGCCCAGGACCTGGACTCCATCCCATACCCCACGGAAGCAAAGCGAGCACTTACCCTGCTGAGCCCTCCTGGCTATGACCCCTTTTGAGGCGTATGTGTACATTTTTGGAGCCTGTTCTCTCCCAGCCTTCGTGGTGTTCTTCTGCCACCCACCACAGTACACACACACACACACACACACACACACACACACACACACACAGCCCCAGAGTTGCCACTTCTGGTCCTCCAACTGCATTTTCTCATCTCCCTTCAACCAGCTTTGTCAGAATTAAGTGAAACCAACCAGTCCTAAGGAGGTTTCTCTGCTGTTCTCCCACTTGACAGCTTGTTAATTCTGCAGAAGAGGATTACATTTGAAAGTGAGTATTACCTTTATCTTATTGTGATGCTGGTCTCTGATTCTTCTGCCACTGCTTTGAATAATCAGCATTTGAAGAAGAAAAAAAAATAGAAATGGTTAACCTCTTTATTGGCCTTCAGCAGGGTGTCTCCAATGAGCTGTCACAAATAGCATTCCAGAACAAATGAGATTATACCTCCCTTCATAATCCATCTTTTTCATCCATGTACAGTAGCAGTGCTGAGACCTTCAGGGATCACATCAACCAAATCCCCAGTTAGAGATGTTGAACTTCAAAAATCCACACTCAGTTGCACCTGTTCTTTCTAGGCTACCGTGGTAAATTTGGGGTTTGTATATATAACTCCTTAAAATTTTATTTTAAAGTCAACAGAGGTTTCAAAATTTAAAAAATTATTTTAATATGCATCCCAGATAGCACAGCCACAAATAAATATAAATGCAACAAGATCCAAATTTGAGATTTTCATTTTAGCTCAGCTCATTCAAAGCAGTAATCTACATTGTGCCAAGCCAAATGGTGAGCAACTATGCTAGGAAGATTAAAGGATTATTTCTTTTAATCCACTAGAACTCAAACCTAACCCCTCTATCAGTAACATTAATAACTATAATGGACTGAATTCACATATCTCTTTCCCTCAAGATTCTCAAAATGATGTAACTTACCAAATCACAGATGAATTTGGAGAGCTAAAAAGAGCCTTAGACATCAACCAGACAAATTCTCTATGTAAAGATGAAGTCTGAGGCTCAGGGAGGTTAAATGACTTGGTCCAGGTGTCTCCACTTACCGACGAAGCAGAACTCAAAACCAGCCCCTCAGATTTTTAGCCTGGGTGCTTTCCCTCATGCCCTTGCTACGCAAAGTATGGTCAATGAACGTGTCTCATTGATGTCACCGAAGGACTTCCCAGAAAAGTAGAATTGCAGTTCCCACCCCAGACCTAGAAAATCAGAATCTGCATTCTAACAAGAGCCCCCAGTGAGTGTGTGTGTGTGTGTGTGTGTGTGTGTGTGTTAAATCAGAAACTCAGCCAGCTCTGAAGCTCACTGCCACTGTCCACAGCTCTACGACCTTCGCACTTGATATCAGACCATTGTCTGGACATGCCTAAGAAAATCCAACAAAATAAGTACAATAATTGTACAGAAAGAACATTCTCTACTGAAAGAAAGTGTTATGGTAACATCTGACATGGCAATGAGAGATAAAGATCAAAAGAGAATCCCTCTGAATTTTATTTTTTTTTATAAATGTTTGAGCCAAATTGACACTATATGCTGGGGAGCAAGATCTCAAATGCCCCCACTCTGAAGTTTTTATGAAGAACTTATGCTGTGCACCTGAAGATACAGGGTCTCTATCCTGAACAAGCTTATAGTCAGGTAGGGGAGAGAAATCTAGTCTTGGGAGCCAAAATAGAACGATTAAATTCTAAACTGGGATGTAAAGAGTTTAGGAAAAACTTCCAGTGAGACTCCCCTAACTCATTCCCCACTCCACTGCCAGAGAGAGGTTTCTAAACTACAATTTTGACCAACTCTCACCCTGCAGTGACCCACCACTACTGCGGGGTAAACTCCAAAGTCCCCTGAGCAGTTCTTGGCATGCCTCTTCAGCCTCAGCACCCTCTTTTCACATCACCCCTTTTCACATTCTTGTGCCCCAAGACCTGGGCTGCTTACACTTCCCTAGTCTGCCATTCATTTGTCCCTGGGCCTTGGCACGAGGCTTCTGCATGAATGCGTCCTCGCTTTGCCATCCCCAGATCTGACTGATCTTTTCTCATCCTTATGGCCTCTGACCATGTGCCACCAGAAAACAGCCTCCAAAATTGGGTGAGGTGCCCCTTATCTGTATTCCCATGATGCTCTGCATTATGAACTGAATATTTATGTGACCCCTAAATTCATATGGTGAAGCTCTAACTACCAGCATGATGGTTTGTACATGTGGGGTGCTTGGGAGGTAATTATATGAGGTCATGGGTGTGGGGGCACATGATGGGATCAGCGCCCTTATTAGAAGAAGGGATACCAGAGCTTTCTCTCTGCCATGCGAGGACACAGTAAGAAGGCAGCTGTCCACAAGCCAGGATGTGGACCCTCACCAGGAACTGAATCTGCCAGCACCTTGATCTTGGTCTTCCCAGCCTCCAGATCTGTGAGAAATAAACGGTGTGTTGTTTAAGCCACCCACTCTCTGGTATTTTGTTATAACAGCTTCAGCAGGACTGAGACACACTGTTCATCGCTACTGTGGCAGGCTGGTTATTACTCATCGGTCTCTCCCACAAATGGCAGGCTCCTTGAGGGCAGGGAGCACGTCTCTCACTGTCCATCTCCAGAACATTGGGTTCGGCTCATAGAACACACTCCATAAATGCTTATTGTATGAAATCACGAATGTGTGAACAAATGTATGCATGCAAGAGATAGAACTTGAGCTGGGCCCTAAGAGGTAGCCTTTAGTAGCTGTGGAGAGGAGGAAAGACATGAGCGTAGGCACAGGAACAGGGCTGGCGAGGCATGCAGGAGTGAGTGCGTGGACACAACTAAGAACACGAGAAGGATGGGGACAATTTGTCTAAGAGAGGGACAAGAGAAAATGGGATTTCACTGAGCTTGCTATTTCTTATTATTACTGTTGTTAATTTCTAAAATATTTTATTAAAGTATAATGTAGATAAAGCACACGCACCTTGAAAGTATGATGATGAAGCTTTACATACATACACTACTTCAGACTGAATTGCGCCACCCCCACCAAGGCATATGTTGATGTCCTAAAGCCCAAGTACCTCTGAATTTCAATATTTGGAGATAGGGTCTTTAAAGAGTGATTAAGTTAAAATGAGGTCATTACGGTGGGCCTTAGTCCAATATGACAGCTGTTTTTATAAGAAGAAAGAATAAGACACAGATACACCCAGAGGGAAGACCATGTGAAGACACAGAGATAAGACAGCCATCTACTATATAAGCCAAGGAGAGATGCCTCAGCCCTGCAGCTACCTTGATCTTGGACTTCCAGCTTCCAAAACTCAGAGAATGTGCACTCCTGTTGCTTAAGCCCCCAGTCGGTGGTATTCGTTACTGCAGTCAAAGAAGACCCACACACTGCGGAAGTGCTCTGCAGATCTACATTGGAAACACTTCCAGCACCCCAGAAAGAAGTTTCAATTTGACTGCACTGACAGTTGGAAGTCATTTTTGGCTCCTAAGCAGGAGACCTGCCAAGGCAAAATGGCATTTTAGGAAGATTAGCAAGGTAATGGAAGTGAGGAGACTAGAATGAACTGGCACTGGGAGTGGTTGAGATGAGTGGGTAAGAAAAAAGAGTCAGGGGCAGGGCTCAGAATCTTTCACTAAGTCGGGGATCAGTGAGAGAGTAGTGGTGACAAGAACTTAAGGGCATTTTAGAGGAATGGCAGAATAGCAGTGGTGAACAAGACGGAAGAATCAAAGACTCTAAAGGTTTTGTCCAGGAGACTAATGTGAGAAAGTATTGATGACTAATATCGGATATTTGAGGAAAAGAGTCCGTGGGAGAGGGAAATGATGAATGCCACACTGGGTCCGAGGGCATGGCAGTATATGCAAGGGGACATGACATGCCGAGAAGGTGAAAATACAAGACTGGACCCCACAGCGAGCAAGGACAAGATGTAATGTGAATGGGGTTAGAGAAGTAGACTGTGCATGGAGAGGAAGGAAGAAAGACAAGAATGAATACTAACAGTAAAAAATAAATAAATAAGAGCAGCTAACAGGTATTAAGGGCTTACCACCCACAAAAGTGTTGTGTTAAAGGCTTTTACATAGATTATCTCATTATCTTATAACAACCCTGAAAGAAATAGAACATTCTACTCATATCATCCCTGTTTGACCAAGGAGGAAACTAAGGCACAGAGAGATTAATTTGTCTGAGGTCACACAGTTAGTAAGCCGTAGATGTGGTTTCAGACATAAACACACAGACGCTGATGTCAGTGCACCCGTTACTGTGCTTAGAAGAAAGAGTGGAGCCAGCTGAAGAGGAGATGATCTGAACTCCTTTTATCTCCCCTTCCCCAAATGAACTAGCCCAGTGCTCTTCTACTCCACTGCTCAACATTTCTCTTCAGAACTGAATGAGTCTTTGCCATCAGTAGGTTCCTCCTGATGCCTAAGGCAGAGCACCTTGGTTACAACAAAGGACGCTGCCTTCCCTCTGTTCTTCCTCCTGCGGAGTTTGGATCAGCTGCTTGTCTATTTTCTCTTACATCCTTGAAGTAAGTATATTTATTAGCAGTTGTCCCATTACCTAAACACGTGAACTTCTCTCACTTTTCCTGCACTTTTGGCCCCTGAGTCCAAGCTCCTCCTTCAGGGGCACTTTTCTCTGGGACAGCTTAGGTGTTTCCATCTCTCAGGAACTTAAAGCCCCAGTGTAGCTCATGGAAGTCTGTGACACTCATTGTCACTGTGAATCTAGGGGAAGACAAGGTCAGGTTTCCACAAATGTGCTTCCATACATAGTATGCAATTTCAGAGTTGTCCATAATCCGAAGAAATATACCAAGCAAATGAAAGACACTAACAGGTGCAAAAGTCTGAACCATCAGAATTTAGCCACAATGGTCTCTAGGCCTTGCTCATCGAACAATTTTGTTTTCTTTCCTATTGTGCTTCATAATCATCTCTGTGTGTGTCTGTGTGTGTGTGTGTTTAAGATTTATTTTATTGTTTAACAGAGAGAAAAAGAGACAGAGATAGGTGGGAGGGCCCAAAGCAGTCTCCATAGTTGTACATCATTAGTTTTGACGTAGTTTCATTCCACACAGGTGGATGTGGGGCAGGAACCAAACTGAGGGCCTCCCACATGGGAAGCATTGGCTGGAGTTCAGCATATGGGTTTACACCAGCTGGGGCCAGGACTCGATTCCCAGACCTTGAGACTCCAAGGCAAGCACTCAACCTGTTGAGCTATCCCAGCATCCCCGTCTTTGTGTGTTATTTTTTAATTTTTTTCTGATAAATGTGTCTTTATAAAATAATACTTCATATGCCCCCAGCAAATGTGCAAACTGTTTCATAGTTAAAGAGATTTCTATTCTCTAAGACCTGGCATATGTGTTCAAATCACATGATTTGCTCAGTGTTTTAATGGATGTGTGACTAAAGGGCCAGAGCCTCACTCAGGATCACCAGTTAAAATGATGCTCAGAGCATCCACTATTATAACTGAAGTCTGATATTGCCATTATCAAGTTATCCTATTATTTTTGACCAAGAAAAATTTATTTCTCTTAGTTATATATAGCATGGTTCTTTGCAAAGATAGAAAAGAGCCATTTGGGGGGGGGGGAGTGCTAAATCTAGAAACATTTGGAATTCCTAATTATTTGCTTGTTTTGGTTTTTTCCCATAAGTCATCTAAGAGATACTTTCTATTCCATAGCAAGTGTCTGGTCATTAACAGTATTACCTAATTAATCATTGTGGTTATTTATAGGTATGACTTACATGTAGAATGTTAATAATAATCATACCAACAATTATTAATACTATTGACAAGAATGAACAGCATGTATATTGAGCTTTATGATTCACAAAATAATTTCACTTGTTTAACTTTATTTAAGACTCATTCAATGACCCTGAGGTTGACAAGGTAGGTTTTAGGGTTCCATTTTATAGGTAAGGACACAGAGAGAGGATAAAATGAGTTTCCAAATAATATACAGTTAGAGGAATAAAGTCTCACAGGCCACATTTGCTTATAGGTAGGAGAATGACTACAATCTCAAGAGTCACAATTTATCTGCAGAGTTTAAGTGCTTTATCTATATCCAGTGAATACCTCTGTAGTGAAGTGAACAATCTCAAGACCCAGCTGCTGTTCCCTATCTTGTAGATTAAATCAGCTGAGAAACTGTTCCTCACATCTGCTACCTGAGAAGCCCAAATCTGAGACATGTAGTTGTCTCATAAGTTTCATTTTTGAGGCTAAAAGTCCTCAGACTTTCAGACATGATACCAGGCCATTTTTGCCTCATTTAGATAATGGGGTAAGATGGTTTTAATGTAGTCTTTATGTGATAAAAGTGGGTGACCCATTGCCTCCATTAGTGTCAATAATTCACATTAACATATGGCTAACACCTTAGTTTGGCAAAGCATATTCATTTATAATACTTGATTGTGTCATAGACCTTGTGAGCTAGGTTGGGATCATAGTAATCCCATTTTCAGACAACAAAACCAAGGTAGCATTAATAAGAAAATATACAAGTACTTATGGCATGCCTACTATGTGGCAGACACGGCAGTACATACTAGGGGTACAATGATAAGAAAAAGCAGGTGCAATTCTGCCTCTTGCTGTTTACTGTCTGGTGTGGGGAATAAACAAGCAAATCATCATATTAACAAATGTAAAATTTCAACTAAATGTGATATACTTATCCATATATTCCATCAAGGGGTACAATGATAAGAAAAAGCAGGTGCAATTCTGCCTCTTGCTGTTTACTGTCTGGTGTGGGGAATAAACAAGCAAATCATCATATTAACAAATGTAAAATTTCAACTAAATGTGATATACTTATCCATATATTCCATCAAAACACTGTATGAGTCATGTATTTTCTTTAATGTCAGGTTTTTTACAACATGTCAGGTTTTTCTTATCAAAAGGAGAGGAATATATTGCTCTGGGAACCTAGAATATGGGGATTTGGCCTTGTTGAGGAGAACTAGCACAGCTCTTCTGGGAAGCAAAGTGATCTGAGGAGACAAATTGTAAGTAAATGGAAAAATAAGAGATCAATGTTCCAGGCAGAGGGGAGAGCAAATGAAAAGGCACTGTGGTGGAAAGGAGCTCAACATGACAACTGAAGGTCAATGTGATTGGATGGCAGAGCATGAAAGATGAAGCTCAGCATGAAGATTTTGTGGAAAAGGCTTTAAACTTTTATTCTTTTTATTTTTAAGATTTATTTTCTGGTTTGAGAGAAGGTGAGAGAGAGAGAGAGAGAGAGAGAGAGAGAGAGAGAGAGAGAGAGAGAAGGAAGGAGAGTCCAGAGTAGTCTCCATAGCCATACATCACTAGTTGTGACATAGTTTCATTCCACACAGGTGGATGTGGGGCTGTGTGGGGTGGGAACCAAACTGGGGGACTTCCACATGGGAGGTGAGAACCCTGCCACCATCCTGACGGTCACCAGCTGTGCCGCAGCTTACACGGGCTGGGACTGGGACTCAATCCCTGGACTTCATGGCTAAAAAGCAAGCTCTCAACCTGCTGAGCTATCCCAGCATTGCTAAACTTTTATTTTAATAACAATGAGGATCCATTAAAGATCTTTAAGCCTATAGAAATGGGAGCACAATTTGATCTGTGTTTTGGAAAGATTACTCCTGATACAATGTAGAAAACACATTGAAGGAGGCAAAAGTGGATGTGGGTTGAACAGTTAGATGACTATTGTAGATGTTCAAGTGAAAGAAGCTGGACTGTGGATGTAGAGATGGAGAGCAGATGTATTTGAGAGAATGTTAGTAAGTAAACTTGATGGAACTGGATGATAGTTTGAAGATGAGGGTTAGAATGAATAAAAGGTGACCCCAACATTCTAGGAGTGTGCAACTGGTTTCATGGTTGTACCGTGTTTGTAGGACAAATATCAAGAGTTTGATTTGGGATGTGCTGATTTTGAAATCTGAAGATATCCAATAATAGGGCCAAGTAGACTAGATTTGTGAGGGTGGAACATAGAGATCTAGGTTGGGAATACAAATTTGTGAGTCATTCTTATGTAGATGATAATTAGAGCTGTGGACCTGGATAAGAAAAGATTGACCAGAGAGATTATAAAGTGAATGCAAAAGAGGGTCTAGATAAGAGACTTGGAAATTAGTCTCTAAAGGAGAAAAAGAATGGCCTGAAATTTTTCAATCAAGATGGCAGAGTAGCTTGCCTCTTCTCATGATCACATCACAAATACAACTAAGAAACCATAATTGAGCCTCACCTGAAGTCCAGCTGAACAAAAATCCTACAACTAAAGACATACATACAGAAGAAGTTATCTTGAGACTGGTAAGAGGAGTAGAGATGGGGAATGTGCTGATCCCATACTTGCCTATGGCAGTTAAAAATTAGGAGGAGTATTTCAGTTGCAGAGGTTCACTAAGGAGCAAGCAGTCTTAGCCCCATAACTGGCTCCCTGGCCCAAGGTTCCAGTGCTGGGAAGAGAAGTCCCAACAACTTCTGGCTGTGAAAACCAGCAGATATTGTGGCTGAGGAAGATGAAGGGAGGCTGGAATCCCAGGTGTTCCTTTTAAAGAGCCCACACATGGACTTACTCACTGACAGACTCATTTGCTATGAGCTCCAGAGCTGGATCAGTAGCTTGAAAGATGCCAGGAACACATAGGAGAAACTAAATTGTCTGGATTCAGGGGGAAGGGCTAGAGAGAAAAGTTTATCCCAGACAGAGTGCTGGCAGATCCATCATTTTTTTGTTGATCCTTCCTACACTATCAGCATACAGATGCAGGTGGCTAGCATATCTGAATCTCTATCAACCTAGCTAACACAATTTAACTTAACCTGGTGATTCCCCAAGAACCTGCCCCACCCAACTCGCAGGCCCACACAAGCTACTTCCAATGTCTTTTCCATACAGATGGCTTGTTTTGGCATATGTTTTGGACTTTCCTAAAATATCACAAATGTTCACAAACTTCAAAGAAATAGCATCTGGCTTCAGTGTGCCCCATACCTCTTGCTGAGCAGCCCCAAGCCCAGCACTAGTGGCAGCCAGCCTCAGTTCCTGCATGGCCTCTCCAGGCCCCTAAAGGCCCGGTGCTGGTGGTAGCCATCTGAGAATCGCTTTGTGGCTCACTCCAGGTGGCTATATACAGGCTACAAATATGGATGAACCCCTCCCAGAAGGCCCTGGGGTGGGCATACCTGATGGCAAGCTTCCACTAAGCTGGGGCACCACCTTGAGCAGGTACCAGACCCCTTCTAAAGCAAATTCTGCTCCATAGGTTCAGCCCCTGCACAACTGTTCCTCCACTATAGTTATAGCCAAATGTAACAACCGATCAGTCCCAGGATCAAGACCTCCCATTGATGTCTAAACAGCAATCAGGGCTCAATTACAATAGGAGGGTACATACAACCCACACAAGGGACATATCTGGGGTACCTGGCTCTGATGACCTGGGAGACTAGACCATTGGGCCCCACAGGACACCTATAATACTACACAAGACCACTCTACTAAGACCAGGAGATATAGAAGCCCTACTAATATATAGAAACATACACAAGAAGGCAGCCAAAATGTGGAGACAAAGAATCATGTCCAAGATGAAAGAACAGAACAAGGCTCCAGAAAAAGAACTAAACAAAATGGAGATAAGCAATCTACTTGACACAGAGTTCAAATCACTGGTTATAAAGATCATCAATAATCTCAGTGAGAACTTCAACAAAGTGATAGGAAACATAAAAATTGAGACAGAAAACATAAAAAGGAACCAGTTAGAAATGAAGAATATAATAACTGAGATAAAGAATATATAAGAGGGAATCCATAGTAGATTAGGTGAAGCAGAGAATTGAATCAGCAATGTAGGAGATAAAGTAGCAGAATGCATTCATTCAGAACAGCAAAAAGAAAAAGAATCTTAACAAATGAGGATAGTTTAAGGGATCTCTGGGAGAACATCAAGCGTACCAACATTTGTATCGTAGGCATACCAGAAGAAGAAGAGAGAGCAGGGAATTAAAAAAAAAACTATTTGAACAAATAATGACAGAAAACTTTCCTAACATGGCAAAGAAAATAGATTTACACACCCAGAAATTGCAGAGTCCCAAACAAGATGAACGAACCTAGAGGCTTACATCAAGACACATCATCATTAAAATGCTAAAGTTTAAAGACAAGCAAAGAATCTTAAAAGCAGCAAAAGAAAAGCAGTTAGTTACATACAAAGGAGCCCCATAAGACTGTCAGTTGATTTCTCAATAGAAACTTTGCAGGCCAGAGAGATTGTGATGCAAGTGATGAAAAGCTAGGACCTACAACCAAGATTACTCTACCCAGCAGAACTACCCTTTAAATCAAAGGACAGGTAAAGAACTTCCAAGACAAGAAAAAGTTAAAGAGTTCATCACCACCAAACCAGTATGAACAATAAAATGGCAATAACCGCATATCTATCAACAATTACTAAATGTAAATGGATTAAATACTTCAACCAAAAATAGGGTGGCTGAATGCATGAGAAAACAAGACGTTTGCATATGCTGCCTACAAGAAACATTCCAGATTAAAAGACACACAACAGACTGAAAAAGATATTTCATGAAAATGAAAACAAAAAAGCTGTGGTAGCAATATTTACACCAGGCAAAATAAAAATTAGAAAAAAAGGCTATATAACAGGAGACAAAGACCCCATAATCCCACTTCTGGGTATTTATCCAAGGAAACCCAAAATACTACTTCAAAAAGATATGTGCATCCATACATTTATTGCAGCACCCTTTACAATAGCTAATATGTTGTGGCACCTGAGTGTCCATCCGGGGATGAATGAATAAAAAAGAATTGGTACATATATATAATTCAATATTACTCAGCCATAAAAAATGAAATTTTGCTATCTGCAAATTCAATAGACCTAGAGGGTATTGTGCTGAATGAACTCAGACAGAGAAAGACAAATGTCATATGATTTCACTTATATGTGGAATCTAAAGAACAAAATAAACAAACAAGCAAAATATTAATAGAAACAAACTTGTAGATCCAGAGAACAGTTTAATGGTTGCCAGATGAGAAAAGGGTTGAGTTTATGGGTAAAAAAAGGGAAAGGAATAAGAAGTACAAATTGGTAGTAACAAAATACTAGTCTTGGGGATGTAAAGTATAGCATAAGAAATATAATTCATCATATTATAATAACTATATATTGTATCAGATGGGTATATAACCTCATAAATTATATAAACATCTAATCATATGTTGTACACCTGAAACTAATACATAATAATAATGTATTATTACATTACATAATAATACATACTAATGTATGTCAACTGTAATTAAAAAGTTAAAAAATCAGGGAGGCCAGGGTAGCTCAGCGGTTGAGCACTTGCCTTGCAATCGCAAGGTCCAGGGTTCGATTCCTGGTTCCAGCTCATGCAAACCCATATGCTGAACTGAAGTGCAACTGGTAACTGCCAGGATGGCTTAGTGGTGAAGCTTCCAGCCTTTTATGTGGGAGGCCACTGGTTCAGTTCCCACTGCATGGCCCCACAGCCACCTGTGTGGAATGAAACTATGTCACAACTGTGGAGACTGCTCTGGGCCCTCACCGCTTATCTATCTGTCTACCTATCTACCATCACCTTCTCTGAAAACACTAAAAAATAAATCTTTTCAAAGGTTTAAAAAAATATTTGTAAAAATGGAAAGAAATAAAAAAAGTAAAAACTAAAATAAGAATGGCCTGAAAGCTTGGAGGAACACGGGAGAATTAGTTTAATAGTGGATAAACAGAGAGTTTCAAGAATGAGGAAATTCTTAAGTAGTGCTAAGAGGTTACATAATATAAGGTTATAAAAATACATACATTACATTTCCGGACATGAAAGTCATTGATGACCTTAAGAGTGAGAGCTGGGAGCCAGGTTGCATTGGATTGAAGAGAGAATGGAGATGGAGACATGGAGACAATGAAATAGCAATTTCAGGGTTTGGTTTTGAAGCACACTTAGGCTATAAGACACAGGTAATCAGAGAATATAAACATAAAATACCAGCTAATCAAAGCTAGTTTTTCGTTTGAATGTGGAAATTTGTGAGAACATCAAGCATACTTTGCTTTGTAATTTATCTCTCCTTCCTCTCCTGACCCCCCTTCTTTAGGTACTCCAGCTGCTCTCTTTCTACTCCAGCCTGACTTTCCAGGCTGACCCCATATCCTCGGCCCACTGGCCCCCTGCCTCCACTACTTAGCACCCCAACCCTCTTTTGGAGAGCCGTCAGATTGGAAAGGACCCGATAAGCCAATTCTCACTAAATTGAAAGTGAATGAGAGCTGCATGTGTTAACCCTCTGGACTTGGGGTTTGCTTTTTTGCTGGGAACTTCCCTAACAAGTCTGAGCAGTTGGGGATATCATTTAGGATGGGCAGGTGTGACTTTAAGGACTATAGTAAGGGGATAATATCATGGAGTGGGAATTGCACTAACTTACCAGATAATCTCAACAAAGTCATGTCATCTCTCTGGGACCCATTTTTTCATTTGTCAAATCTGGGATTGGATTATATCTCCAGCCTGTCCCACACTGGCATTGTAGGTCTTTGGAGCAAACCCAGACCCAGTTGGCGCCATGGCTTCTTGGGAAGGAGAAGAAAACAGAGGAGGATACAAAGAGAGAGACAGAAATGGGCATTTCCCCTGCCTCTAGGAAGATGGTTTAAAGTTAGGTTGGGCTAGAATAGATTTAATTGAGGTATGTAAATCAGATTGCATTTTAAGCACTCAGAGAAGCTGCTATTAAAACAAACAAACAAAACAAAAAAAACTCCTGAACACAATCTTCAGCAAAGTGAGGAGTCCTTTGTAGAAAGGCATAAATGCCCCTGGACTTATCTCTTCTTAATTGCCTAAATAGTCATCTATCAGGTTTCCATGAGGCACTAGGTACATTTGTGCCAATAACAATGTGTAGCAAAGAAGTAGAGATGCTCTGATAAAGATTAATGCTTAACTCTTTTTAATTATTTCTTATACTGCATTTGCTTTTGAAAACCACTTTTCCCTTTATACTCCAGATTTCAAAATACTCCTTACGAAGTCACTTCATGCAGTAGACAGTGGAGAAGATGCACTATTACAAGAAGCGGGATATGACATGCATCCAAAATAAGCCCTCTAATTAACAAACATAGTCTGGAAATGGATGAATGGTGTGTAACACGTGAGCAGCTCTGTGTCTGAGCTCTAGTTTGGGGAAAGGCATTGCAGTGAACTACGTGAGAGCACAGTATTTCTGTCCTAGTTGGCTTCCCCTCCGCAGGCTGGCGGGAACTCTGGCCTCCATTATAGTCACCGCTTCCTTCACTTGGAGAAGACAAGCTGTCCACGTTAATAGATTATCCTTCTGCATCAACACAAAACACACAGTGCTCCATGCTTCATTAAGACGAACAAAGTGTTCCAGTCACTGCGTCCCTGCCTAGAGAGCTCTGTGGTGGCTGCTCTCAAACAAACACCTTCATGCTCTGCACCTTTCCTAACAATACAACCTCAGTCCACAGCCACTCTCCTCACTCACCAAACCTGGGCAAAGTCTTCTGATCTCCTGCCAGCAGCCACTCTGTGTTGATTAATACTTCTGCCTCCCTCTGTGCTAGGCCAAACTGAGCTGGGTTTGCCTCCTCCAATGTTTGCTGCCCATCCAAGAGATCAAGAGCTCAGGGCTGGCATCAGAGATGAGAAGATTAAGGAAGATAGTGATGAATGAAGGATTCACAGGTGAAAAATGATTTCTTTGGAATCCTTATTGATCTACTAGCTGAGGACTTTTTCATGTGGAACCTCAATTGACATTTCAAATTGGAACTGACTCTTGAACAGCTCATGCAATTTTAGATCTGGCAGTGATTTCGAATGGCATCTAAGATATTACCTCTTTGGGGAAACTGAGACTCAAAGCATGGAAGTGCCTGGCTCAAGGAACACTGAGGGTCAATAGCAAAGTCAGGGCTAGAACTCAGGTCTAAATCTCAGGCCACAAACCCAGGTTGCAGGACCATTTCCTTCTGCAGGTCCTATCAATAAACTAATGCTGTATTCTCGTGGGTATAAACAAAAAAGTCAGGTCACACTGGTCTAAGATGGACAGGAGGGGGAATGGTGCTTGGGGAAGAGGAAACCAGTCTTACAAGGAGTAGCCAAGAAACCTCTTTGCTCACTCTTACATACGTGGAGCTATGGGAAGATACAAGATGTGCCTCAAATGCATAGTCTCTATTTGGAGAGATCTCTTTTTCCTAAGAAGCATTTCACTCCAGGATTTATTTTTCCATGAACTAAAGGATATGAGGATGAAATGGAACTCTACCAAGTGGGCCCTGGCAATCAAGGCAATGGGGGATGGCACCTTTTCTTAATGACAATTCAGAGATAGGGCCTGGATTGGGGAGAAATGCAAATTGCCTGGAAACATAGCAGGGCATGCCCCTCCCACAGAATACAGAGGTCCAAAGTCCCCAGTTCAAATGTAAACTCTCCCAGGAGTCCATAGGGCCCCCCTCTCAGTGATCAGTTAACCCCTTGGCCTGAGATATCACCACAGGGTTCCTGACCTGCAAGTAATTGGACAGAGAAATTGGGCTTCCTGATCAAGGTTGGGCAAAGACCTGCTCTGCCTGCTTTACATAGCCCAGACCACAGATTGTAGAGCTGTGGTCCATGAAAAACAAAGCATCACCTCATTGTCCCATTCGCAACAGAGGCTCTTGGATCCCCCTTGTTAAATGGGAAAGGACCTACCGAGGAAAATCACCAAGAGCCCAGTCACACAATGAAAGTCACTTTGTTCTGAGAATTGTGCTAAGTACTAGGCTACAAGGGTGACTAAAGCACAACATTACCTGAGTTGGAAACATCTAGAAGGGAAGGTAATTGCTCACAAAGCTGACTATAATGAAGCAGGAGAAGGGCTATACAAAAGGAAGGAAAATGAACTAAAATTGTCTCCTAGCCTACTACAATCCAGTAACTTTACTCCATTTCTTCATTAACTCACTCAAAATACATTTATTAAGTGATTGAAAGAGCTGTGCTAAGAATACAAAGATGAATAGAAAAGATTTTCCCTTGAAGGGAAAGATAAATAAATGGGTAAACAATAAATAAAAAGAAATTACAATTACGATCTCAGAAGTCGGTGCATGAACAGAAAATATTCAAAGGAATCAGTTCTTAAGCATCAACATGTCTTTAGTTTTACATAAAAAACTGCATACTGTATGAGTCCATTTATATTAAGTTCTAGAATAAGCAAAATACACTACTACAAAAGAAATCAGAATAGTGATTACCTTTGGTGGTCCCCAGCAGTGGTATCAGGTCTCTTGACTAGAAAGGAACATGAGAAAACTTCCTGGGATGATGGTAATATTCTGTATCTTGATAAGCATTTATTTATACAGAATTCATTGAAGGTTAAAATTCACTTAAGATTTGTACATTTAATTTTTTATAAATTTCACCTATAAAAGAACTCTAGACATATATTGAACTCTAGGTAATGATACATGTGATAAAGTATTTGAGGGAGGTGTGCTTATAACTGCAACTTACTTTGAATTGCATCCAATAAATAAAATGGATGGATGGATGAATGGATAGATTAGAGGAATGCATGAATGAACGAAGATATGTTAAAGCAGGGGTCCTCGATCCCTGGGCCACGAACCAATACCGGTCCATGGCCTGTTAGGAACTAAGCAACACAGCAAGAGATGAGTGGAAGAAGAGCAAGTGAACCTTTATTTGTTGCATAAAACCACTCCCCATAATTTAAATTACCTCCTGAGCTCTGCCTCCTGTCATATCAGCAGCATCATTAGATTCTCATAGGAACTCATACCCTATTGTGAACATGTGCACATGTGAGGGATCTAGGTTGCCTGCTCCTTGTGAAAATCTAATGCTTGATGATCTGAGGTGGAGCTGAGGTGGTGATGCTAGCACTGGGGAGCAGCTGCAAATACAGATTAACATTAGCAGAGAGTTTTGACTGCAGAGACCATAATAAATCAGTTGCTCAAAGACTCATCAAAACACTATAAGTGAGTGGTAAGTGAAAATTACGTAAACTGCATCTGGCACTTGAATCGTCCTGAAACCATCCCCCTATCCTTCTGGTCTGTGCAAAAATTGTCTTATCTGAAACCAGTCCCTTGTGCCCAAAAGGTTGGGGATCGCCATGTTAAAACACATAGTAAAATGTCAACTGTAGAATCTAGGTAGTGGGTATGCAAGTGTACACTGTATAATATTTTAAACTCTTCTGAGAGTTTGAAAACTTTTCAAAATGAAATATTAGAAGGAAAAATGAGTCTTAAAAGTTAAATAGGTATTCATTCCCTAAGCAAACAGGATAAGAAAAGGCTAACCTCACACCATTTCCAACCTTCCAACCACCGTCTGCCTTTCCTGCCTCCTCTGAAGAGCCTGAAATAGACAAATATTGACTTCCTTGCTGTTCATGGTAGCCTTGTGGCACAGTGCTGGCCAATGAAACATTAAGAGAACTCAGCACATTCTTCTGGGAAAACTCTCACTTAGATGGTGCTGCCTCTTCTGACTTCAATTCAAAAGTGATACCTGGAGGTGTTGCAGTCCTTGTAACAGTGAGGGTGAATCTAGAAGAATCGACTCCCACCCTAACTGTATTGAGCCACAGAATCAGTGTCAGCAGCCACTCATTTTCAGATTTCTTGCTGCATTAGAAAAAGAAATCCTTATTTGTTTTAGCCATTGTTGGTCAAGTTTTATGTTACTTGCAGCCAAAACATTCCGAACACAAGGCAAAAGTGTAAAACAGTCTGTTTTTCCAGGAATTGCAAGCCATCGGATGGCTGCATCCAGAGTTCAGGGAGGTAAATGTGGAGTAGCTGTAGCTATGGAAGTAAGAAGCCGACTTTGGAAGGCTCTTTAAGACATACTAAGGTCTTTGAATTCTCTGAAGGTAGCAGAGCATGGGGGTAACCTGATCAGATTGCCTGTTAGAGCAGTGGTTCTCAAATTTTTATGAAGATTATAATCATCTGGTGTTAAAAATGCAGATTCCTAAGCCCCACATCCAGAGACCTTGATTGTAGGTATTACTGGTGCCTTGCCTACATCCCCTTCTTTATCTGCAGCTTCTGTGACCAGTTCCATGCACACAGACTCCTGTCTCAATACCTCTGTGATTCTCTGCCTGGTGGCTTTCTCTGGTCACAGTAGCATGCTGTGTGCACCCACAAAAGAAGCTAGAGGAGTCAGGGAGTTAATGATCATGAGAGCCACCTTGAACTAATAAGGAACAGGAGCTGGTGGATAAATACTCACTCTAGTTTCTTCACTTATTGATGAGAGAATTCTGAAGGGTGTACCTTGCAGCCTTTTGGATCCCCTTGGAGTTGCGTCTCACTTGCAAACAGAGATGACCCTCTCTTTAATATACCTTTAATTGTTTTTTTTCTTTCCTTCCCTATCTCCCTTCACAAAACCCCCACCCGTGCACTATTGGGATCACTACTCAAACTCCTGGCACCCAAATCTTTGGCTAAATCTCTACTTTTGGCAGAACTAAACTAGGTCATTGATTCAGAAATTTGGAGTGGGTCCCAGGAATCTGCATTTTAACCTCAATGCTCTCTAAGCATTCAGTTATGGACTCAGTCTCAGTCCCTCTACCATAAGTAACCTTTCCTGTTGACACTGTCAGACAAATTTGTAGATTAGAGTGAAATTCTTCAGGCAAGCAGATTTTCCAGTTGAGTGGAGAACAAGAGATTTTGCAATTCTCTAGCTAATTCAGTTAATCTATGAAAATAAACATAAGCATTTTCTTTTTTCCTTTTTGTTTAAGATTTATATTTATTGTTTTTGACACAGAGAGAGAGAGAGAGAGTTACAGAGACAGAGAGAAGGGGGAGGGCCCAGAACAGTCTCCATAGTTGCACATCATTGGTTTTTCCACATAGTTTTATTCCACAGGTGGGCACGGGGCTGCACAGGGCAGGAAGTGGGCCAGGGTCTCACCCTGGTGAGAACTGAACTGGGGGCACTCCCCAGTTCAGCATATGGGTCCACACTGGCCAGGGCCAGGATTCGATCCTCAGTCCCCGGGGCTGCAAAGTGAGCGCTTAACTCACTGAGCCATCGCGGCTTCCCAACATAAGCATGTTCAAAGGTAAGATCTAACTACAATGGCCCCAAATCAACTTATGACATTGAAAGTGATATTCAGGTGATTGCCAAAACCTCACTATTTAAATAAATAAGAATAAATAAAGAACCTTGAGCGTTTCATGCCTCATAACACCAAGAATACTTTTGTGTCTAAATTTATCAATTTCCTTTAGTTGCTTCAACTGAAGAATCTATCTTTTATGGACAAAAAAAAGAACACTTCATCTTTCAACTAAAGCAATCATTTTCCTTATGTTTAGGGGCCAGCTTTCTCTGTTGCTTTCACATCCCTTTGCTAGGAGAAGAGGTTGGGCAAATGTTTTGATACCATCATTTGCCCTCAATTAGGATCCTTGAAGGAGGAGCTGGTGGGGAATGCGTGAAAACAAGAGGGGCCAGAACCTGTTGTTTGGCTCCTTGAAGAGGCCAACTTAAGGGCCATGAGCATCTGGCCCTTCTCTTAAAAAGCCCAGGTAAGGTGATCAAAACAGGACAGAGAATGTCCCTTTATTGTAAGCTATGGCTCATGAATTTTAAAAAGCATCATTTAAAGACATTTCCAACTGCAGTTCCAGAGTCAATTATTACCAACAAAGAAGGCTTTTGACTTGTCTGAAACACTAGCATCTGACTAGTGGTAGCGAGCAGCACGTGCCATTCCCTGTGCCTCCAGGCTGCCCCAGCATCGTGTTCATGGCCTGCCCAGTCTCTGTGTATTTGTTGGGAGGATTTTAAGGGGTTATACCTAATGTCATTGGAGACAGACAGGATATTAGGAAGTTTTCCCATCAAAATCTTCAAGTATTAGACAGCTCTCTTCCACCCTTCCTGCTATTATCATTTCCCTTGCTGTTCTAGAGGAGATGAAGCTGCAAGCTATCAGAAAGTGAGTGTGGGCTACCACTAAAGCCGTGGACTGAGAGAGGACAGAAGAAGAATGCAGAAATACCACCTGATCAGCTTTCCTTTAATCCCAACAGAAGATACGAGGGCACGGTCTGGATCTCTATGCCTGGGATTAGCATTCACTTGGTGGGCTTTCCTGTAGTCGAAGATTGAGTTGTCTTTACTCAGAGGAAGCATAGAATGCTGCCTAAGTCTCAGGAAATGCTTAGGAAGAAGGTATTTTGGCAAAACAAAAAAATAAGGAACAATTTTACCCATACCTTGAGTTACAGGGAAAAGTTTACTTTATTCAAGGAATCATTTCTATTGCTTATCAACCACAAACATTTCTTTGAGAGCCTACTACTTACTATGTGCGAGGTGCTTTTCTGATAATGAGGAGATTCCAAGAGGTAGAGGGCACAGTCTCGGCCCTGAAGAAATTCACAGTAGTCAGAGGGAAATGACAAGAACCTAAAAGATAAATAATTATCTGAGCATACATATGCTATGTGAAAAATGGCAACAGTATGGGTCAATAATAGTATTACAAGATTCAGATAGGTAGCTCTTAATAATACGACAGGCATCTCCCCTTCCTTCAGATATGTTGTTACTGAGGGCGTACAGGGAGGTTAGGAACTTAATTGCTTAGAGTAATTTTGATGTTTGCACATAAATGCATAATGATATTATTGATCCTGGATGCAAACTATCAGCAGAAGCAGTTGTGTAACCTGATAGTAGTTCACACCTGGCAGCCTGGTTTCCCTACTCATCAAGGAGCCACAGAAAGAACCCAACAGAACCCCAGGATGTGGCCATGACTTGGGGTGCTTACCAAATGGAATTCACACTAGAAAATCAAGAGATTCTGAGTGACAGCACATAGCAGCACCAAAAGGGAGGAGATTGTTCCTTTTATCTGCAACCATCAAAGTGCTTCGCAAATCAGTATTAGAAGATGTATTTTATAAATCTCACCATCGTGGGAAATTGTGAATCAGAATGAGGAAAAAAAAAGAGAGAGAAAAGTTTATCTTTTTTTTCATTAAGACATCTATTGTGAAATTCAGGCACTATTATTTGGTCCCTAAATAATTATGCACATTAAAGAAATGAATATTCTGTTTATTTATTGCGGTTATAAGAACAATCTCAAAATTCTTAAAAGTTATGATTACGGGATGCCGAGATAGCTCAGTGGTTGAGTGCTTTCCTCACAATCACAAGGTCCAGGGTTCGATTCCTGGCCCTAGTCCATGCAAACTTCACATGCTGAACTGTGACACAACTGTAACCACGAGGATGACACAACAGTGAAGGTTCCCACCTCCCTCAGGTTCACTTCCCACCCTATTCGGTCCCACATCCACCTGTGTGGAATGAAACCATGTCACAATGAATGATGTACAACTATGGAGACTGCTCTGGGCCCTCCTTTCTTCTCTCTCTCTCTCTCCTCTCAAAACAACAAAATAAATCTTTTTTTTTTTTTAAGTTTTGATTAATGTGGTTTTTAAAACAGTGAAAGTAACAATATCTCCCAGGCAATAATGAGTTTCTTCCTGTTAACTGTCAAATTGTTTACTCCCATAACTGAATAATAACAGCACATCAAAGCTGGCAATGGTAATTAAATGATTTGTGAACATAGGTTAACAAATGAATCCATCACAATGTGCAATTGCCTAATTAAATTAAAATACTAGTCTTCCCTAAAAAAACTGACAAGATGGTAAAATAAGAAGGAACAGGTAAAAAGCATCATGCAAAAATTAGAACATCTGTAATAATGTCATTTTTCTGCTTTCTACTTGAGAGGGGCTAACATTTCAAGATATACATTCATATGGTCAACTACATTCAGTCAAAAGAAGAACCACCAACCAGTAACTGGATTTGTTATGTTTTCAGAGTGAGTGGGGAGTTGTCTACATGACCTATATAACTGAACTGTGTGTTGTTTTCATACACCAATCACCAGCATTGCAGGGCCATGAAGGCATCTAAAGGGAAGTTTCCTTGAGTTCACGTTTCATTAATGTAGGAACTAAATGTTTTTTAAAGACTTATTGTTTTTTTGACAGAGAGAGAGACAGAGAGAAGGGGAAGGGCCCAGAGCAGTCTCCATAGTTGTAGGTCATCAGTTTTTTATATGAGTTCATTCCACACAGGTGGGAGGGAGCCACACAGGACAGGAACTGGCCTGGGGGCCTCCCACATGGGAAGCACACCCCAGTTCAGCATATGGATCCACATGGGCTGGGAATGGGATTCGATCCTCAGGCCCCGGAGCTGCAAAGCAAGCATTTAACCCACTGAGCCATCCCAACTTCCCCTGGAACTAAATTTACAAAGAAGGAAAAATAGAACTCAGGGAAAGTGAGGAGTATTCATCTCTCACACTTATGAAGCATTTTCAATTTATCAACTATTTATTCAATTACGTGTTTACTAGGCAACTACTATATGCCAAGCAAAGCATTAGGTTTTGAGGAGGACATGAAGATGTATAAAACATAGATCTCTCAAAGAGTTTTCTTTGTAATTACAAAATAAGGCACACTTTCCATAAGGATATAAACATTAGGTAGTAGAGACAAAGTACTGTAAGATTTCAAGACAGGGACTGATAACTTCCACTTGGGGCAATCAAGCTGCAATGTCAAGAGCTTGGTCTTGACCCACGGGAAGCATTGGGGGTGAAAGGCTTTACAGACAGAGGAAACTGCTGCACAAAGGCACATGTAATTTATTATTCATTCTGCCACCAGTTGGGAAGTTTAATCCTAATTAGATTCCAGAAAAGAAGCCAATTTTGTGCTTATTTCCATTGGCAATGGAAGCATTGGGCAGCTGAAAAAATTTGCTCTCACAACAGCTAGTAACTTAGTGGCACAGCAGGGGCTTGAAGGCTCCAGAATTCTTTTAATCCTCAGTGATGATTTAAACTGAGCCCCCTAAATATATACAAATCTTGTATTTGAATGGATTTGGAAAAATAAAGAGGCCTATGAAACGCACACAACACTCTTTCCTTTCAAGTATTCTCAGTGCTTGTGATATTGTAGGGCACTTTTGGTCCTAGTTACAGCTCTTTGGAACAGGGAAAGCATGCTCTCACTAGGTTCCCACTCCACCGACACATCCTCCCAGCAGCCTTGGGAAACAGCTTCAAATTGCTGGCTAAACACAAAGTAAGACTGTGTTGAAGGAAGTTTCCTGCTTTCCCTATTACTTGTGAGAGTTGCCAACAGTTGTTGAGCCATGTGCATGTGTAAATGTGTACATGTGTGCACGTGTAAATGTGATAGCAAAGATCAAACAAAAACTATCAGCAAAGAAAAGTGATTTCTTTTTAGGCTTTTGCTTTGAAAGCTAAAATTTGTTTAATTAAATGAGACCTTCTGCCCTCTGACAGCACTAAGATGTTTTCACTTCACACCAGGAACTCCACGGCAGGTGAGCCATTAACACTCAGTCTCAAAGCCTAAACCGGCCATCACTTCAGCTTTCTTGATGTTGTCATTCGTACCTTGCATTCTGGCCACTCTTGTTCATCTCTCCAGCCTAATATCATTAGCCAGTTGTCTTCATTAACCTTCACATAAAAAACAATACTTAGGCACCCCTTTAGAAGAATGTATTTTCCAGTATGAGTTACCTGAATTAAGAGACATGTGAAGAATTTGAAGTTGATTCCAATGGAAGCCAGGAAGTGGTTTAAAGTTTGTAAAATGAAGACGTTTCTTCTGTGTGAAAGAAACTGGCTTAGAAGACTGGAGAAAAAAACCAGGTGTGGGTTTAGGGGTAAAGCACCTCCTGTGGAGCCGTGATCAGCTTCCACTGTTATCACTGCTAGGACGGCTTCTATAACTTGCTGATGCTGTCTGGACTGGCTCATAGGGCCTCACAAACAGTCCCCCAGAAATCAAATGCCCACTCAAGAAGGCAGGAGTCTGCTAGGGGGAAGGGTCTACTGTTGTTATTACAGACAGATCTGGTGAGCACAGGCCAGCTCAGTCACCGACTTGCTGTGGGAGAACTTGTGGAAGTCATTTCATTTCTCTAGTCTTCAATTCTCACCTATCTGAGATGAGACTATTGGACTAAAGGAGCTTTAAGAAGGTAGGCCACATAATTTATTGTAAAAACCAGGACTTCTGTGCCAGGACAAATGTTAAACTGGACACAATGTCTGCATGGCAAGCCAAGGATCACACTATCTCAAAGTTCCCTTATACCCTGGAGACTGTGATTCCCAATGCTTTTCTCCTAAGAGTAACCCCCATACCTGCAAATGACACTTTCAAATTTAAGGGGTAAACAAACACAGTAACATAAGAAAAATAGGTACTTAGGAAAAATATTTTAATTTATTTTTTTAATTTATTTTATTGTTTGAAAGAAGATGAGAGAGAGAGAAAGAAGGGGGAAGGCCCAGAGCAGTCTCCATAGTTGTACATCATTAGTTGTGACATTGTTTCATTCCACACAGGTGGATTTGGGGCCACTGGGGGGAACCAAACTGGGGGCCTTCTGCGTGGGAGGTGAAAACCTTCTCTGCTATGCCATCCCTGTGGTTACCAGTTGTGCCGTAGTTCAGCATATGGGGTTGCACAGGCTAAGGCTGGGAAGCAAATCCTGGACCTCGGGATTGCAAGGCAAGCGCTTAACTGCTGAGCTATCCCAGCATTCCAGTATTGAATATTTTAATGTGGGAGATTTAATGATTCATCTTCTGTATAAATTGCTTTTCTGGCAATATTATTGTTTAAATAAAACACCTCCTTGAATTAAGTCTGTGAGCATTCTGAAAAGCTCAGTATAAGGAAGAACATTCTAAGGACCAGAAGTTTCCAGCAGTGAATAGACCTACTTCTAAGGAGTGAGTTCCATTACCAAAAGGATTTCAGTGGGCACTAGTTGGCCATCCCTTAAGGTCACATTGGAGACAATTTGTTACCTAGATGAGATGCTTCTGTGGCACTAGCTAGGTCTAAGACACACCTGTTTTGTGGCTCTTAGAATTCTGACTCTAAATAGCTAAAATGTCACCTAACACTGTCCCATGGAGGAGTGTACTCAACATACTAACATCTTCCCACAGAACTCCACTACTCTAAATGTCTTGTGTGTGCTGATGTTCGATTGCTTTCCTGCCGCTTGGCACAGAATGAATCTGAATTTTATTTTGACTGAAACTATTTTGATGCATCTGAGAGAAACAAAAAGCTCTAATAATGCACCTCAGGTCTATGAAAAGAATACAGTGCCCCATAACCAGCCCATAGTGAAAGAACAACACATTGGCACATATAATAAAAATTCTATCTCAGTCATTTAATATTTAGTGAAAGGCCAGAGGAAGTAAAATTGGACTTGGATTCAGTTCAACACCCTGGTCAGTGATGCAATGTGGGCAAATGATGAGTGTTTCTGTTCATTTACGTTGGCAGCTTTCCAAGGCTGCTCCACATCTGTAGCGTTAAGCCTCTGTCAGCAGGCAACAGGGCAGAAAACATGCAATGCTCTCCACAATGTTGTGGTGACACCTTTGGGGCAAACAAGCAGGGCTGCTGCTCATTGGACTGAGTGCGGCTTGCAGCAAACTCCGCAACTCGAGGACAAAAGCCATCACACTTCTGGAACTTCAGAGCTATATTTAGCAGGGAAACTGAGCCGGAAGTGGAAGGCTGGTGGCACGGGAAGGTGCAGGGGTGAGCTAGAAAAGATTCGGCAATGTTTAGGGGTATCATATGGGGTTTGCCAAAGAAATTAGCTTCACCAGGATAACTCAACCTTTCAAGGGTCCTCTCTTTTCCTGTACAGGATTGGACACTAGGCATTTCTAATGTATGTAGTTTTAAAACTAGGACTTATACAAATAGCAGTTACCTTCCTCTTTAATCATAAAAATGAATATATCTTTTTAGGTGACCTTTCACATCTCTAGGAATCATCTTCCTACAAGTGTTGAAAGTAAAGAAAAACAATACTCAACTATTCTTTTGGAACCTTATCTCTGACAGTGGCTAAATAAATCAGCTTGTAATCACCTAAAGTGTGCCTTAAAAAACCAAACTATATAAAAGACAGGTAACAAATTAACTGTACACGAATGAAATGTACTGAACAGATTAAGTCAAAGTCAAGTACAAGTATTTATTCTGATTTGCAGGCTTTTGTGGGACTCAGCTGGCAGCACATAAAGTAGCCATTATCTGAGGTACTTAATTGCTGTGACTGTGTGCTTTATAGGTCTATGATAGGGCCATCACCCAAAGTGTTTGGCCCCAGTAGTAGAGAAATGGGATCCAAAGGCCTAAATAAGCAGCTGACCTTCAATGTGGCCTTGAGTAAATCATTTCACTTTCTAATCCTTGTCTACAAAATCAAGCTAAGAAAACCTATTTAATTTGGTTACTATGGTGATTAAATGTTATAATTGATCTAATTATTTGAAATTTTTAATGCATGTTTAAAATGTGCCAGGTGCAAAGAATGTGAGTAAACATTTCTCCAAAAGTATACAAATGTCCAATAAGCACTTGAAAAGATATTCAATATCATTAGCCATCACAGAAAAGCAAATCAAAACCACAACAATATATCATTAACATTCACTAGTTGGCTTTAATGAAAAAGACAGATAACAGGAACTATTGGAGAGGATGTGGAGAAATTAAAACCCTTATACATTGCTAATGGGAATGTAAAATGATACAGCCATGTTGGAACGGTCTGGAAGTTCCTCAAAAGTTTAAACAGAGTTATCGTACAACCCAGCAATTTCACTTGTAGGTACATAACCAATAAAATGAAAACATATGCCACCCCCCTAAAAACTTGTACATGAATGTTCATAGTAACATTATTCATAGTAGCCAAAAAGTGTGTGTTTTTTTTAAAGCATGGTATATTCCTATAATGAAATATTATTTAGCAATACAAAAGAATGAAGTATTGAGATATGCTACAATAGGAATGAACTTTGAAAACAGTATACTGAGTGAAAGAAATGAGTCACAAAAGACCACATATTGTATGATTCCATCCATATATAATGTCAATAGAGACAAAAATTGGATTAGTGGTTGCCTAAGGCTGAAACGGGGATCAAGTGGAAGATTAGGAGGTGATAGATAAGAAATCCAGATTTCATTCGGGGGCAATAAAAATGTTCGAAAGTTGTGGTGACAGTTGTATAACTCTATGGCTATATGAAAAGTCATTGAACCATACACTTCAAATGTTTGAACTGTATGTTATGTAGATTATATCTCATTAAAGCTATTTTTTAAAAAATGTGCCAGGCAATTTGCTAAGCACTCAATACATAATGTAAAATGCACATGGTATGTGCTTAATAAATACAATGCAAACACAAAATGCCTCATTTACTTTGAATAAAGGGGGAAAAAAACTTTAAAAAGGAATACAAGTGCATGTGAAATATAAAAGCCTAATTAATGTGCTAATTAAGAATAAAATAACCATAACTATGGCAGATCAGCATGTAGTATTGTTCTGGGATATCATTAAACTGTACTTGAGTGTACAGTAAGGCAAAGCCATTAGTGTCAATAATCTTTGGTAATATGCTATTGAGTCATAGTGTTATTTAAACAGAAAGCGATGGCCATTATAAACTACACCTGAGAATCAAAGACAAAAAGATAAAATGACAGTTTATTGCAAGTGAAGAGATCTGAAGAGAAAATTATACCTTTATCTCTTGACCACCTCGGCTGCTATATTCTGAATATGCATGATTCCCTTACTTTCCCACTGGCCATACACAGTCACCCTTAATATAAGAAAGCAGAAGCCTTGCCTTTCCCTATGGTGGCGCTAAAAACACACACATATAGTGCATACTTTCCTAAGTTTTGACCTTTTCCATTCTCTTGTTAGTCCCCAGGAGGCTATCATTTTACAACCTAAAAGCTAATGCAACCCTTGGAATTATTGATGGGTGTGAATTCCATGGAAGAAGTCACTGTCCCTATCCTTCTGAAGTAGCTGTGAGCTAGCTGCCTGGAGGAAAGATGCTAACATCTACCAGAGCTTTCAGTGGTCCAAGATCTTAGCGTTCTTGTCTAGGCTAGTACAGGTAGAACAAGGCATCCTGGGGTAGCACGTTCACACAAGCAAAAGCAGTTTTGTGGACTGTTTCAGGAGGCAGTCATACATTTAATATCTGTGTCTCTGGGGGAAAGGGCTGGTGGTATCCCAACACCTAGTAAGAACCAAACCTGAATAGAAATGATATGTTAGTGCAAGAAACATTGTCTTCAAAATGATAGGAGCAAAAGAGAGAAACTACTGTGTGGAGTAGACGCAACAAGAACAAAAGAGTTGAGGTTATAGGTAAGAGGAAGAAAAGTAGAGAAGCCAGGAAGGAGAACAGTGGAATCTGTTAGCGCATTTAAAAATAGCCAGAAAGAGAAATGCTAACTTTAGCCACCAAAGAGGAAAGGATCTCTTTCATGTACACCTGTTTCATAAAATGAAATGGTGGCAAAAAAAAAGTGAGATGTCTTAAAAATTAATATATATTAAGAAAAAAAGAAAGTGGTTAGCAGATGACAGAAATGGCACTTCAAAGTACTAAAGAGATAACGAGTGGACATAAAATTATTCATATCGATAGGACGAGGGGATTGGAGTTGCATGCTCAGAAGAAGGCCATGACTTGGGTTTATGTGCTACAGTGGGAAAAGAAGGAGGGCAAAAGTAAACCATGCAATGAAAACTCAGGCCAAAATTGACTACTCAGTGAATCTGGCCAAAGGAGAACATTCCAGAAAAACAAAATAAAATCAGATTCAATAACAAGTATAAGAAAGGAACAACTAAGATGAACCTCAAATATGAGCAAATTTAAATGAAATTACAGAGCATTTACTGAAAGGCTTACATGATTTTGGAGAAATGTAAAGTATCAATACAGTACACTCTCAATTAAATGGCACCCATGGGATTGGAAGATGCCGGATAAATGTAGTTCTGGTTGCTTAAGAGTTACTATTTAAAATAGACCTAACTAATACTATACCCCATACCATATCATACCATACCGTAAATCCTGTATTGTCTTGATATTAACATTGAAATATAGTAATTAAAAGCAAATTAAGACAAATAAAGACAAACAATTTAATGTAACAGTTTTATTATAAAAAACAGTTTTGTGAATGTGGTGTGCAATTTTAGTTAAATGGCAGTCAATAAACTTTTTAACTTAATGAACTTCACCAACAATTTCTTAAACTTCAGTAACAGAAAAAACACACATGTATACACTTAAAACTGTTACAGGAGGAGTAGAGAGTTTACTGGGTAGTCATCACATCAGGATCATCAGGATCTGAGGATATAGCTAGGACAGGATTAGAAGTGGATATGGATGGTTTTGGATCTGTATTAGTAGATGATGCTGTACAGGCAAACTTACATGCAGCTTTCTTGAAGAATGAATAAATGTCAGCTTTCTTTGAAGCCCTATGCCTCTCACGCAAAGTCAGGTTTTACATGATGTGTAGCTGCATAACAAGTTGAGAAGTAAAGAAGGGTTGCTGTTCTGCAAAAGCTGTTACAGTTTCAAATGCTGCAGTAGCCCTCTGCCAGGAAACTTTTTCCATCTCACACCCATTGTCATCACTCTATTCCTCCTCTGCAAATTAATTTTTCCATGATTCACAACAGCTTCTATGATGTCTTCTGTATTAAGTGTATGAGTTACTGGAATAGCTTCATCCACAGCAAGCCAGTCATAGAGTTCATCTCAAGACAAATTCATTTTGTCATTAGCAGAGTCAACTAACACAGATTTCAACATAAACTCTACTTCTGACAGCTGTACTATTGACTGGAAACCCCTCAAAGTCAATAGAGGAGAAGGAGGGTTCCACAGACATCACAGTTGGTCACAACTTTCTCCAACATTTCCATAATGTTTCACTTCTCACAGAATCCCAAGCAAAACTGAGAGTAAATAGCACCTTTGATATTATATTTTTTCTGATGATCCAGAATTGTCCAGTCAAACTTAGTCATTTTTGGCATGAAGTCGTGCCTGTAAAACATTCTTACTTTCTTTATCACGCCCTCATTCATTGGTTGGATCAGACTTGAGATGTTAGCTGGAAGATAACGTACAAAAATGTTGCCATTAATGAGTTCCTCCGCACGAGATTGTGCACGACAGTTATCCAGGAGCAACAGAACTTACAGGTCTCTGGTATTCCTTTCTTTCATAAATTTTCTTTAACACTGACAACAAATGAATAATGAAACCATTTGGTAAAAATTTCTATGTCAATGTAACTGTTATTCTGTGCATAATAATCTATAGGAAGGTTAGTTATGCCTTTAGAACACTTTGGTGTAGCAAATTTGGCAACCACACACAACTTTACCTTACGATTTTCCAATGCATTTGCACATATGTGAACAGTCATATGCTCTTTATTTAACTTAAACCTGTAAGCTGCCTTCTCATTACCAACAACCAAAATAGATTTAGGCAGACACTTTCACCTGAATCCAGTCTCATCTGCATTATAAATCTGCTGTGGGGTCAAGCCATTTTCTTCAGCCAATTCATTAGACCTGTCACCAAATGACACTACAACCTCAAAATTGTGATTTTTGCTCACCCAGCAAGTCCAGCTTACCATTGCCATGATTAACGTTAAATCAGGTAAGCAAGCCAGCCACTTGGAGTTCTCTCACTTTTTCCTGCAACATGGATCCAGAAATACAACCACCCTCAGACTTTTTCAGCAAAAAAACACTCAAACAGGGCCTGGTCAAGCACTTCCATTTTCAGTGTATGATGAGTATGACACTTCTTCACACTCCTGTCACTCTCCAACTTAACATAAAACTCCTTTATCTTCTGAGACTGCGCCTCAATGTCATAGATTGTTGATGAACTGACATTAGATTCCTCCATGAGCACTGCAAACTCTCACCTTTCTCAAGCCTCTTGCTTCTTTTTCTCTTTTTATTTATTGTTAAATTTATTGGGGTGACATTGGTTAGTAAAAACTACATAGGTTTCAGAGGTAGAATTCTATAGTACTTTGTCTACATGTTACAATATGTGCTCACCACCCAGAGTCAGCTTTCCTTTCATTACCATATATTTAGCTTCCCCTTCTTGCTCTCCCACCCCCACCCTACCCTCTTACCCTCAAGTAACCACTAAATTATTGACTGTGTCCATGAGGTTTTGTTTCTTTGTTACTTTCAGTTTTATATTCCACATATGAGTGAGGTCATATGGTTCTTAACTTTCTCTGTCTGGCTTATTTCCCTTAGTGTGATGATCTCAAGTTTTATCCATGTTGTTGCAAATGGCAATATTATAGCTGAGTAATATTTTATTGTATATGTATACCACAGCTTTTTATTAGTCATCTATCAAAGGGCACTTTAGTTGTATCCATGACTTGGCCACCATGAATAACACTGCAATGAACATTAGGGTACTTATGTTTTTACGAACTAAGGTTTACAAATGTTTTGAGTAAATACCCAGGAGGGGGATTGCTGGGTCATATGGTTGCTCCATTCCCAATTTTCTGAGGAATCTTCATACTGTCCTCCATAATGGTTGTATCAATTTGCATTCCCACCAGCAGTGTATGAGGATTCCTTTTTCTCCATAGCCTCTCCAGCATTTATTATTCTTTGTCTTGACTATAGCCATTCTAGCAGGTGTGAGGTGGTATCTCATTGTGGTTTTGGTTTGCATTTCCCCAATAGCTAGTGAAGTTGAGCAGTTTTTCATGTTTGTTGGCCATTTGTATGTTTTCATGGGAGAAGTGTCTATTTGGGTCTTCTGTCCATTTTTCAATTGTATCATTTGGTTTTTTATTGTTAAGTTGTATGAGTTCTTTATGTATTTTAGATATTAGTTCCTTATCAGAGGCATTGTTTGCAAATATTTTCTCCCATTTGGTTGCTTGCCTCTCGACTTTGTTGACAGTTTCCTTTGCTCTGCAGAAGCTTTTTAGTTGGATATAATCCCATTCATCTATTTTTGCTTTTACTTCCCTTGCCCTTGAGGTCAGGTTCATAAAGTCTTCCCTGAACCCAAGGTCTATAAGTTTAGTACTGATGTTTTCTTCTATACAGTTTATTGTTTCAGGTCTTATATGGAGGTCTTTAATCTATTTTGAGTTAATTTTGGTATATAGTGACAGTTTACAGGCTAAATTTATTCTTTTGCATGTGGTTCTCTAATTTTTCCAGCACTATTTACTAAAGAGGCTTTCTTTTCCCCCACAGTATATTCTTCACTCCTTTGACAAAAATATCTGTCCAATTATGTGTGGGTTTATTTCTCAGTTTTCAATTCTGTTCCATTGATCTGTGTATCTGCTTTTCTGCCAACACCAAGCCATTTTGATTATGGAGGCTTTGTAGTACATATTGAAATCAGATAGCTTCCAGCTTTATTCTTTTTCCTAGGATTGCTTTGGCGATTCAGGGTCTTTTGTGGTGCCATACAAATCTGATGATTTTTTATTTTTTGGTCTATTTCTTGAAAGAATGTCTGTGGGATTTTGATGGAAATTGCATTAAATCTGTATATCACTTTGGGTAATATGGCCATGTTAACTATGTTGCTTCTTCCAATCCATGAACATGGAATATCTTTCCATTTCTTTGTGTCTTCTTTAATTTCTCTTAATAATCTTATCTAATTTTCAGTGTATAAGTCCTTCACATTCTTTGTTAAATTTATTCCTAGGTATTTATTCTTTTTGTTGTGATTGCAAAAGGTACTGCTTTTCTCATTTCCTTTTCTGAAGTTTTGTTGTAAAAATGCAATTGATTTTTGCACATTGATTTTGTATCCTGCAACTTTACTGTATTTGTATATTGTTTCTAATAGTTTTCTGGTGGAGTCTTTAGAATTCTGTATATAACGGATCATGTCAGTGCAAAGAGTGACAGTTTGACTTCTTCTCTTCCAATTCAGTATGGATAACATATAAAAGGAAAACTATAAACCAATATCTCTGATGAAAACTGATGCAAAAATCTTAAACAAAATATTAGCACATAGAATACAACTATGCATTTTTATACAATTATACACCACTTTCAAGTGAGATTCATCCCAGGGGCACAAGGATGGTTCAACATACACAAATCAATCAATGTAATATACCACATAAGCAAAATGAAAGATAAAAAAGAATATGATTATATCAATTGATGCAGAAAAAAAGTATTTGACAATATATAACATCCATTTATGATCAAAATACTGAATAAAATGAGAACTGAAGAAAAATACCTCAACATAATATATACAGGTCATATATGACAAACCCTCAGCTAGTATTACATTGAGTGGGGGAAAAGCTGAAGCCTATTTTTCTAAAATCAGGAACAAGACAGAGATACCCCCTGTCACCACTGCTATTCAATATAGTTCTGGAAGTTCTAGACAGAGCAAACAGACAAGAGGAAGGAATAAAAGATATCTGAATTGTATTTTTTATTTTCTGCTTTAAGGTAAGCACTACGTGTTTAAGCTTACTTAGGACCTGTTTCACATACTTGGGGTTGTGTGAGAACACAAAATCTGAATAATAATAGATCCCAATGAACTGGTATTTTTATGTAGGGTGGGAGTGGGAGACAAACATGTGGTGTGTGAAGCATGGACTTTCTTACAGCGTGGCTCATGGCACGGAGCATGGCATGCCAAGTTTAAACTTCCATTTGTACTAGAAATTGATTTTATTTTAATTTTTGTTTGAAGTATTGTTGTTTTTTTATGTTTTTGCCAGTTGTTTGAGGGTGCCATTTGCTTGTATTCCAGTTAATGGAGAGTCTATTGTATTTAGTTGGGAAGAGTAAGAATTTAAAAATAGAATGCAACTTCTAAGCCTAAAAACAAAAAAGTCACTTTGCAACTTACAAATAAATTTGTATATCTTGTTTTTATTTTTTAATTGTTTTCTCCATTTGGCTTTGTAACTGGAAAATACCTTCCCACAGCAGCAATGATGGCTAGGTTCCAAAAGCAACCCAGAAATTTGTTAAACTATTAAAACTCTACCTTTGCAATAATTCTACTAAAATCAGCCCAAATACTGAGTCCTGGGAGAAAGAAGTGATAAATGCAAGAGAGAAGAGGAAGAGAAACAACAAAAGAAAAGGATGAGGAAAAAAAAAGAAAGAAGAGAAAAAAGAAAGGTAAAGAAAAAGAAAAGTTTCCTCTCAAACACAGTTTCAAACTTCAACTCCAGTACTGATGTCTCTGCTAGGTGTTAGGAAACTATCATACTCATGATCAACTTTAAGGCATCTACAATTAATGCCCCTTAACCTTCCAAGGAAGAGATCATTATAGTTTCAAAAAGTGTGATGGAGGATTTAGGTAGCAAGCTTCTTCTAGGACAGATCTTCTAACCATTCCTACATCTCACAACTTCGTCCCTCCCTTCTTTGCATCTCTAAATGACTGTGTTTTGACAGGGCTTCTGAGGATCTTGGTGTACAAGGAAAGGATAGTTGTTTATAAAGCTTTAATTTATAAAGTGAGAATTATCTAGATAGGAAAAAGTTTCTTCATTGTATATAGAGAACTGATGTTATGAAGTATAGATGAAGTATAGAGACTGTTTAAATATTCTAACATGAAAAGGTACTCAAAATGTAATGCATTACAAACCACTGAATCAATGTGTGAAAAATTGTGTAATTACTCAGAGGTCTACAAAGGGATGTAATAATTTAGAGGTGTAGGCAAATGACAGATATTTAGGGGGGAAAAATATGAAGAGTCAACTTGGAAATTAAGGTATGAAAGGAATCAGATAATTGAAAATATATAAAACATAAAATTGGTCAGAATTAAATACAACATTTCTGTAAGCACAAAAATAAGATTAGTTAAGCTGTAAAGAAAAATTAGTCTTAGAAAGAACAGAGAAAGAAAATGAAAAAAAAATGTACAAAATTCCCACTGATTAGATAGTTTGAAAGACAATTGTAAAAATATAAAGTAAAAAGAACAAAAGAAGAATGGTACAGAAGAAAACCTTCAAAAGGACACAAAAACTGTTCATGTTGTAGAAGTATGTATTATGTTTGTGAGACAAGTAAATAAATCTGTAAGAGGATTAGAAGAGATTTATTAAAATGCCATTTCTCAGTGAAAGGTCTCCTTATTAGTGATAACATTTCCTCTTGAGGAAATCTCCAAAAGGGCAATTAACTATCATATGGTATGCTTTTGTTAATATTTTTTTAATATACTATCTCCATCAGGGTTATTATGCCTCTAAATTATACAACTAAAGAAAGCAGTTACAGTGAAAATTTTGCTTTCTAATGTTGCCGATTTTTAGCTTTGCAGAGTTATTTTCATTCACCTCATTTCCAAAGAAGCTCAGCAATATTCTGATTTATTATCAACAACATTTAATTAGCATCAATTTAATTAATTTAATAAATAAATACTTTATCACATATAATTGCTAGATGCCTGCTCTCAGAAAACAGAGCTGAGAATGTAGTCAATAAAACTCATTCAAGCCTCAGCTCTGTCACCTACAAATAATATTAAGCAAAGTAACTGAACCTGAATTCCTCCACCACTTTATAAAATAAAGGTTTTGAACTAAAAAAAATTCTATGAACTTTTAAGTCCCTTTTGAATATGTTCATTATTCTCTAAAAGATAAATTAATGTTTAGCTTAATCTGTACAGGTTATTATTACAATCTTCTCATCAGGATAATTTTATAATGCATGTTTTTTCACTAAGATTTATTGACAACTTAAAATAATTCAAAATTTATAGATATGGTAGGTAAAAGAGCAAAAATAAATAGACTATGGCTTCAAAGGCTAATTTTCTGCTATTATATGAGAAAAATATTTGGATAACATCTAAAATTTTTAAACATGCAATATATATTAATAATTAATAGTAGATACATGATATATTTATCTATTAATAGTAGCTAACTCATATTAATTAATTGGTATTAATCATTGCTAACAAAATGTAAAATGTGTCATATGTTGTATCATCTTCATCATGACAATGTAATTTTTGCTCTCATCTTTACTTTACAGGCCAATGTAACATAACTTACTGTCTGGCTTGGCTTAGAGAATTAAGTAACTTATCTAAGATTTTACAGATTGGAAATGGTAGAGCCCAGTCCATTACTCCTCCAAATGGGGTATTATTGTGTTAGCTATTTTATCACATGCTTTTTAAACTTTTACACGTCCTGGAGATTTCTAGTGAAGATGGTGAAGTAAGAAAATGCTGTGCTTGCCTCCTCTCAGCACCACATCAAAATTACAACTACACTACAAAACACCCATCATTGAGAATCACGTGACATCTAGCTGAGCAGAAGTGCTATAACTAAGGACATGTAGAAGAAGCCACCTCAAGGTTGATAGGAGAGACAGAGATGCCAAACGGGATGGTCCCACATCTGTATGTGGCAGTTAAAAATTGGGAGGGGTATCTCAGCTACATAAGTCCCACTGGAGGAGCATGGGGTCCCAGCCCCAGTCCAGACTCCCCAGCCCAGGGCTCCTATTCCAGGAAGAGAAGTCCCCACAAATTCTATCTGTGAAAACCAGTGGAGATTGTGGCTGAGTGAGACAAAGGGAGGCTAGAGTTCCAGGTATAAGCTGACCAGATGTACCACTTTAGGTGGGACAGAAAACAGTGCTGTCCCATTTCAAACGGCACATATGGTCAGCCTAGTCTCACTGGGCTAAATTCAAGGTGTCAGTAAGCTGACCACATGTACTGTCTGAAAAAGGACAGTACCACTGTTTTCTGCTCCATTTAAAATGATATGTACAGTCAGCTTGCCCA